>AZIM01002519.1:24684-37002 GCA_000516915.1 Ophiophagus hannah
GGCTTGACTAACTAAGAAACTTATTCATGGCTTTTCAGCTGCACATGTTATCAGGTAAGCCGTGATAGCATTTTTCCTTCAATTATATACAACTTTACATGGCATTCATACAATATTGTGGGGCATTTTGCAGATTCTTGCAAATTTAATCTGCTAGTAGTTTATCCTCCTCCTTTACTTGGATTGCAGGCTTTCCCATCTTGTGCCTTTACTGGGTGTTGTTCCATTGGGAGCAGGGAGGGTTGATTTCAAAAATTTTGTTGGCACTGCTTCTAGTTCATTCTTCTTTGCATAAATTTCTATTTGTACACAATAAGGGATTTGGGCCAGTGGTTTGGCCTTAAAAAGTTTTAATGCTGCAGAGATTAATTGTTCTCCACTTGTGTAAAAGAAGTGCTTAATAGCACCTCTAGAGTTAAGTGCTAACTTCACTATGTGATTCTCATGCAGGTTCCAAGTGCCTTTAGAGTGGAAAAACACCCTAAGATATTCAAATGCAGTAATTTGTTCCATTCTCCGAAATAGTTGGATGGCTTTTCTAACAAAGACCAGAATTTTAGATTTTTCAAAATTCAGAAGCAGGCAACTTTGTCTGCAATACCAAAATATTGCTGTTATTGCTCTTTTTAGCACTATGAGAGTTTATGATCAGTAAAAAGTAGTATAGGGTTTTTGTACCCTGATGGTTTAGATGCATGGAAATCTGGATTATGAAGAAAGTCCACCACTGAACTGAGATGCAAATCTTGCACACTCCTTTCTGAACACTTATTGTGTCAGAGGACTCTTAGATATTGCACCTTCTTCTTAAGTTGATGATGGAATACAATTTCTGTATCAGAAAGGGGAGGTGCCTGTCAAAAGTTATGGCTTCTAATTTTTCCACAAAGGGCATTCCTGGAAATGGAGTCAAAAGCATGTCTGCAGATTCTCAGTCATCCAGGTCATGGTTGTCCCAAAGAAGACCTGAAGAAGCTTCTTGGATGAGAAGCACAACATCTTCAAGGAGAGTCAAAGGCATGCTTAAAATCCAGAAAGGCCGTGAAGAGGGAGGAGTGTATTTTTGTGCAAGATAGTGGAGCACCAAAATGCAATCCAGGTTAGGAGGGCTTGGAGGATAAGGCACTGCCTGAAAATCCAGTTCCAGTTGGATTGACCCCTCTAATTTTAAGACAATTTTTCTTCTTCCTGAAAAAAGCTGAAGAGCAGACATTGGCGTTATAAGGCCTTCTATACTATTCCTAATTTCTTTAGGATATGACCAAGCCAAACAACTGCTCTCTTAGAGAATAAGGAATGTGAAGTTTCAGACTAAGTTAATAGGACGTTCCAACATTGCAGAAGTTGGATTGGATTAATAAAGGCTTTTGGGAACCCATAAGCTATTTCCAAAATCTAACTTCCTGAGCTGTGAATAGCATTTTTCAAAGTTATCAACAAAGACGTCTTACCAAGGCAGATATTCCCAAACTCCATTAACTGAGCAAACCTACCCGTGACCATGTGGTGACAAGGGATCAAAATAATTTCACATGCATTGTTATTCGCATGCATTGTTATAAATTCTACAGGGAAATCAGATCTGCTTATATTCTGCTCCTGGTACATAAATTTCCAGGAAGGCCAGACAATTTCTAAACCCTTTATCACTTGTTCAGTAGCTGAATTCATTTAAGATATGCTAGCTGTTTTAGGGGTGTGTGTATGTGTGTGTGTGTATACACATACACTTCATAGACTGCAATATCTTAGATTTACACATGCACATGCAATCAATACACCATTGTAGTAATGTACAGTATGTTATGTATTTATCTGTTTTATCTTTGTTTTCCTAGTATTTTATCAAATTTGGCTACTCATTTACCAAATAAACAGCATTGCTTTCTTTGATTTGCTAGTATATCTGATTGTGAGAGGAGGGTTTATATATCTTTCAGATTCATGTAACTGTCCCTCTCATGAATGTGACCCTGGGCAGTGTACAACAAAACAAAACAATTAAATCAAGTCTTAAATAATCATTAAAAAATTAAACCAATAAAAAACAATTGCACGTAAATACCATATAAAAAAGACCATTGGAGAATGCTCCAAAATCTCACACACAATACAGCCATTTCGCAGCTTCCGTTTCCATGGGATCCCTAAGCCTATTATAAATATAACACCTAATATTGTAGTATATGATTTTGATACTTCGGCTCTTAAGTTTCCAGTTAACAATATGACTTCCAATAATACCAAACCCTATGGGGAAAAAGCCACAAATACTGTGGTTCTTTTCCTGATTTTACTGGAAGAAACTCATAGAATATGGATTTCTGCATTGTACCACTGAAGTGCTTAACATAACATCTTAATGTTATGTATAAGAGTATTAAGAAATAAACTTAGATCCCTTGCATAGCTAGTTTTTAATTCTTCCATATCCTTGAATTCTATTCTGGCTTTTCCAGTATAGAATATGTTGGCATAGTCTGTAAATATAAAAAATAATTTGAACTCCCCCACCCCTTTATCTAGGTATAGTACTAGATTAATTAATAACCTCAACATAAGTGAATTGGAAATTAATTCCGATGCTTTCCACTAAATATTGGATTTGCTTGTTGATCCCAATTTTTTTTTGTAAGTTGAGGACAGTACACTAAAAGGCATGAAATAAATGTCTTAGGTACCTGCAAGGATTAACACACACACACACACACACATAAATATAGGACCAAAAAATCTTATCCCCCCACCTTGGGCATGGGGGGGGGTGATTTGCATAAAAAGGATATTTCCCTTATATGTCAAATTGCATGAAAACATTGAAAAAAGAGTTTTGGTATGCAAGCACTTCTATAAGTTAAGTGCTATTCTGGTTTATGATCATTTCATAATAATCCAATAACAACCATTAATTTAGGGAGGTCCCTCATAATAAAAATACAAAAAATTGTTTGTAAATGGTATTCCAACAAAGTAACCCAACCACATTCAAATTTATTTGTTGCTTCCAAACAAATTGATTTTCTATTATACTGAAAGGTTCTCCACTAAAATATTTAGGAAAGATAATAATTAGAAAACTGCAAGTATGTAGTGATTTAGAGTCAAATTTGGACAGGTAGTATTCTTTAAGTCTTTGTAGGAATTTGGTTGCTAAAAGATTAGTTTGCTACCCTGATTTGCTATGTAAATGATACAGACTTAAAAAGCCAACAACTGATTTGAAGGGGCCCTCTTTAAAAATATTAAAATAGTTTAACCAATCTAGACAGTCTCTTTATTGGGTGTTTTACAATGAATTTAACTTATCCATCTCCAACACTGAGGCTATTAATCTGAGTTTACAACAGTTCTGATTCAAATTGATAGAGACAAAGTGTAAAAGACAGAGGATGAGTTTTAAAAAAGTTTATGTAAGAGAGGGAAAAGACAAATATTTTGAATGCCATGCTTTTATTTAAAATTATTGGCAACCCTGAACTTTATCCCTACAATGAAAAATAGGCAGTCTTTAAATGTTGGACATTCATTTAATCCCACACGCAATTTAATTCAGAATTACTATGTTACATACTCCATAATATACACAAGGATAAAGTCAATTAAAAGTAAATGCCTTTTATTCTTGCCAATTTTTATATTTAGATATAATTGGTTACCAATTCCAGTTCCACATATTTTATATATTAGCATAAATTACATTTCATTTTTCCTCCTTATATTACCAAATAGTAAAAATACCCCAGGTTTAAATGGGCAGGAGCATAACTGACAAAAAATTGGAGATTAGGAAACTAATTTGCTACACATGCATTTTGATGTCTATAGGGATTGCTGCCAATGAACATAATCAAAGTTTAGGAGGCTAAAAAATAAAACATTCATAATTTATAAAAATTAAATACAAAGAGAACCACTAGTTACCCTTGTGGTTTCTATAGCAATAATTCCCATAATTAACAGGCTATTTTGCCTCAGATATATTGTGGATGTATTATAATGGAAACTACATAAAATATGGGCAAATTCTCCAATCTCCACATGCTTTTCTAGAGCATGACTTCTGTGTAAATGTCAGATTTAGCTGGATTGTACTGCATGCTTTAGATTAATGATTGGTGCCTTCATCAGACTCAAGCCCTAAATCTGATTTAGATGTAAGAGATTAGGCACATCTCAAATTTGTAGCTCATTGAGATTCAGAATATGCAACATTCTCAGGTTGCCTTTATAAAATCTTTGCTGCAAGTAACTGGCTGAAAATTTGCCTTAATCTGTGTTAAGGAGAAAATTCTATTCTTGAATACTCATCTAGTTTTGTATAGCAAAACAATTAGCTTATGAGTAAAAACTTTTTACTGCATATATCTTTCTAAGCTTTGAAACCAAAGCAAATTAGCATGCATTGTTATCCATTACAGAAAAACTGCCAATTTTTTTTTGCATTTTGCAAGGCTGCAATACTGTTGTAGCATCTTCCTCTATGAGGCAATGCAAGCACAAAAAACTGGTATGTATAACAAAACCAAGACTAATCATTTAGTTATTAATGGTCAGATCAGTTATTACCATGTCTGCAGCTCCTCAGGTTATGTCTATGTCTATTTGCTTTAGGGGACTCCATCTGCACCTCTTTCAACTATAAATGGATGTTTCTTCTGTTTTGCAACTAAATGCCGTGTAATTCCCAATGCACCTCCTTTTAAAAAGCGTACAAAATTGTCTCCAACCAATGGACCAAGTGCAAAAAGATTGGGTTCTTTTATACACTCATACGTATATGGATCAATTTCAATAGGGTTGCCCTTGCAAGTAACTGGTTCATTTGGATTATGGCATATGCTCTGGCCTTGATCCTTTAGGAAACATAAGTTAGGATGTGAACCTATTAAGACTACTGCTAAAGAGAATTTTAAGATCTTCTTTAATCCCGAAGAACTCTGTAGGATACACTTCATATCGGGCTGAAAAGAAAGAACTTGGTGTTCAGGTAAACTGGCATAAGCAGGATGCACATTGTAATCCAGAGTAACTGACTGAGTACACATCATATGGTAGACCTTATGATATTCTGGATAAAGTTTTTTTGGTAGCTGTTTGAAAATTAAACTTGGGTCAGTGACCCTCCTACGGAATGCATGAATAATAGGTACACTGTTATTATAAGCGTATAGAACCGCATCTGCTGCTGTGAGTCCACCTCCTATAATTAAAACTGGATCTGTTTTCCCATGCAATATTCCTTTATCTATGGCAGCTCCAAAATCAGATATGGTATGGAGCACAAAAGGAAAGTCTTCTCCTTCAACTTGCAATCGGCCAGGAGCATCAAAAGTTCCAGTGGCGAGAGCCACATTCTCAGCAAACACACAGAACGGCATATGAGTGCCATCTGCTGATCTCTGATAACCTCTAATTTCCCAGTTTCTTTTCATCAGTGTAGTCTGCCCATCTTCTTCTATCTGCAAAGGGCTTTCGCTTTCACAGTCCTGATCACGATAAAACTTTGACACAGATGTTATGTAAGTATTTTCTCTGAAGTTTTTCTGTAAGCCCATGATTTTAACATAGTGCTTGTAATAATTTGCAACTTCCTCTGGCAGAACTCTGTCACACTTTATATTTCTGAAAGAAGATCAGATCAGAAAATTATTTACTTTTAATTGATATATTTGAAGCATACAATCACAACAGAAACACCTCTCAACTCTAAATATGATTGTACTATTCTTTAAAAAAACAAAAAGAGGGGGGGGGGGTAATTGTTTTATTTTAAGTNNNNTAAAAAAAAAAAAAAGGAGGGGGGGGGGTAATTGTTTTATTTTAAGTACATTTATTTTTTACTATCTTAAAATTTTCCACTAGGTGGAAACCTACAATATGATCTCTACATCCAAGCATCAGTTCTTTCTTTCTACAACAATCAGTATACAAATGTTACCAAGCTCACCTTCGTTTAGTAGCAGCCCAATCCTTAAATGCATATCCAGGTAATTCCATCCAGTTTCCGAAGCTGATAGTGAGCATAGAACCTTCCATAGACTATGGGAAAATAAAATCATCTTTATCCAAAATATAATATTACCTTTCTATAAAAATAGCATTACATTTTGAAGATTAATTTTAAAATACACTGAAATATATATACCAAGACCAATTAATTTATTATATTATTTGTTTGGTAGATTTCCACAGTGATTCTTACTGAAAGCATACTAATTGATTCAAATAACAAAAATTAGGATTAGGATAAAAAATAAACAACCTTCCATATTCTAAGCCTGTGAAAATGAGAACAGAAAATCTGCTTAACAAACTGCTAAGCGATCAGATTTAATGTTATTTTTATGGATCATTAAAAATATTGGGTTATTCATGGGATGCTGGGAGCACAATGGTTAGAATAATCTGCCAGCCTGCGTTCGGGACCTGAGTGCTGTTATGTGGCAGGGTGAACTCCCATAATTTTCTCCATCTCCTGCTGATCTAGCAGTTTGAAAAATAGCTACCACTTTGGTGGGCTCATTAACGTGGACATGAAAGAAGCCCCCAATGGATGTCTCCTGGGCAACAGTGATGTCACCAGTTAATCCTTTCAACCCAGAAGTGTCTCAGGGCTTCCAACATGAATACGATGATAGGATGCTATACATGATAGAGCTCAAAAAATATAAATGAGCATTTGCTATAGAAGCCACAACCAATCAGAAGTTTTATATAGTAAGTGCACTTAGCTGTTAAGGAAGTTAAAGTTCTTCTTACATGCCAAGCACCACCAGGTGGTCCTTTACCAAGTACTATATGAGGAATGTATTGATGTGGTTCAAATTTCCATTGAAGAACCGGTGGGTACTTAAATCCAAAATCAGCTTCAGGATGAAGCAAAGTGTCAAACAGAATTGCAACGGGATTTGAAGAGCGTCCTTCCAGGCCTTCAGCCAAGTACTCTAATTCCTGATTTGAAAAAATAAGATTTAAATGGTCATTCAACTTTTCCTCAGAGTACAACGTAATAGGTAGTGAAAAAACCCTTTTGCTTTCCTTACACATCAGTTATATGAATCTTCTTACAAATTCTTTGAACCTACAATTTATTTATTTCCTGTCTGCAAATTTTTATCAAGACTGATTTATCCTTTGATTTTAATTAACTTGGAAGTTTTTTTTGGGGGGGGGGAGAGAATAACCCCAGAATATCTAGAGGGCATGACATTGGAAAAGTCTCTCCTAAATGGTATAGAATTGACTAATTTGTGTTGGGAGTACATTAGAGTCAAGATTTAGCTGTATATATAGCTAAATATGGAGAATGTGCTATTAATGTATTATAATTGAACAATTTCTTTTTGGCAGCTTTTTTTTAAAGCTTATATCCATTTTAATGACATTGTGATGTCTATGACACACCACAAAATAGTTTGCTGAGTCCTACTATTTAGTTCACATTAGATTAATGGGTCACAGGTTTATTAATAGGCACTANCTAAAATGTACCACCTTTTGGAAATAAGTATTTAGGAAGCTTCCGAAAGCCATAGATATACTAGTGTGGTAATACAGCAAAAACCTAGTTTGATCTTTGGGAAATATTTATGTATTTATTGCATGGTACATGTCTGGTATCTTGTATTTCAAGTGTACTTTATATTAATATTAACTGCAATAGTAAGAAAAAATAAAAACTATTAGCAGCTTACAACACAAATGGAATCAATATTTTAAGGCTGGATATATAATATGCAATCAAATATGACATAAAATTAAATGCATGTTTCATAGTTAAAATGTATGTTTTTGATTAATAAGATATAAACATAAGATTAGCGTTTACTGTACCTGATCAACAATAGAAAGATGAATAGCTTCTTTTAACTTATTGTACAAAATAAGATTTGGATGTTCAGCTTCGGGGGATAAATATGGTCTATATCCAGATAACATGTAAGAGAGGCATATTCCGGAAGGTCCATTACCTGTTTGTTTTTGAAAAAAAGTAAAAATATATTTATTAAATTAAAAGAAAGTCCATATTACATCAAAATTAAACATTTAAAATCTACTGATTTAGAAGTAAATGCTTTTCATTTACAATTCTTTCCATAGAAATGTGGATAAAAACCTGGAATTTTCAAAATCTCAGACTTATCACTAGGCTGATATTCAACTTTCACATTTTAGACATTGTTTTAATAATTTTTAAACTATTATGAAAATATGCAAGTGAAGTGCCATTTTATAACAAATTATGTTTATTATTTTGTACTAAACAATAATTGGAACTAATTAGTAATCCAACTAGATCTCATTTCCTAGATGATCTTGAAAAGCTAAGAAAGAGCAGATCAGCTTAATTCAAATCAGCAAGAAATACAGAAAGTGTAAAGATTGAAAATTAAAAAAACAAAAGAGATGTAATGAAAAACAGCTTCCACCTTGTTGTCAAGAAAATTACATTGTGTCACCAGGAATCAAATTTTATCTGTATTTTATTAGTATTCTAGACAAATGTAATTACTCCTTACCCCTTAGGGGTATTTTTTGACTTATGACCATAATGAAGCCTGCCCATCATGGTCCTAAGTTATGACAGTTGTAAAACGGGGTCATTCATTTGATCAACCCAATTTTACAACTTTTCGATGATCATTAAGTGAATGTGTTAAGGAAACCAATGGTTCACTATACTGCATTTTTTCTGAAAACAAAAGTAAATGCTAGTTTTCTGCAAAGCTGTCATATGGCCACATGACTGAGGACACTGCAAACAACCATAAATGCTGAGTGCCTGAAGCTCAGTTACATGACCATGGGGGGGAGGGGGGAGAGGACTTCGAGTCTGGGTCGAAACTATTACCCAGATAAGTTTGTCATAACTTTGACCAACCACTAAATGTCAAGAGCTACCTATATAACTTTACAAAGAGGTATTTCAAACTATTTCAAACTTGTCATTCTGAAGGTCTCTTTAAGATGGGTTAATAAACAATTTCAAAAAGTGATTAGAAAGTGAGGCTTATGAATTTAGTATCCTTTAAAAAGCTCTACCATGATTGCAAGCAAGATGGCTAATCTCTTATTCTTTTGGTGCCTAAGTCCACAGGATATCTCTACCATTATTCTCTTCACAAGAAACAACTATTAATAGCACATGTGGACAATCTTCTGTCTTCTCCTTATTCAGAGAGGTTCTGAAGAACCTGTTTACTTACCAGTACTTTGGTCTTTGTCACAATTATCAGCTCTGCTTTCATGGAGATGTCTTCAGTTCACTATACCTCCCCCAGAAGTCCCACCCAGTATCAAGTTTTATGACAGTCTCAACTTCACTAATCAATAATGGTACTTGACATTCCTCAAATTATTGACAGTTGAAATAACTTTTGCTTCCATATTAATGGAGATATACTAAATTTTCTTAAGCATCATTTACAAGAAGGATCTTGGAAGTATTGCTTAGATATACAATTTCTCATGAAACAAATACAAAAACCCAAAGAGTTCACCATTACTATCAATTAGTACATGTCCTGTGTCTGACCCATTTCTTTTTAAATTTTTCCTCCTCTCACAGAGTGAAGAGATTGTTTAAATAAGCAATCTCTTCAGGCAATCCCTTCTGTATCTGACTCTTTTTCTCCTCCTCCTCCTTGCAGAATGGAGATTGGAGAGGAAGAAATTACAAGAGACCAATGAGGCACATAGCTGGCACTAGTACATTCCTTTGTGTATTCTTCATTGTGTGCCTACTTACTCTCTAGTAATCCCTTTCTCTTGAATTAATGTAAATGCAAACATTAATTTCCTTTCTGCTAATTACCCCAAAGATGAGGTGAACATTCCAAAGGACAGGGGAGTGGGAGGGAAAAGGAAGCGGAAGTAAATTATAAACACAGTCACAATCATGTGACTTTCCCCTTAGCAACTGTGTCATTTAAAAATAAATAACTGGTCCCAACACTGGTCACTAAATGAGGATTACTTGTATCTAAAGCCAGGAGGGCAGAAAGTGGGTATGGAGGGATGATCTGAAATGAAGAAGTATTGAACGGAGAAAATACTTAAATATTTGTCTTAAATCCATTCCAAATTCTGCACTATAAAGCAATTTTTAAAATCTAAAAAAGGAATTAATTGGCTGAGTTCAACTACATGGATAAAAATGTTTTTGTGGTTAATTCTTAAAATCTGCTTTGGAATCCTTGAAGATGTTTTAAAAAAGTATTACATATCAACACTGCCCATAAGCTTACTATCTTGCAGATACAATTCAAAAGGAAATGGTGCTAAAGGGGTAGAATAATAAGCTGGAAGGGACCTCAAATGTCTTCTAGCCCATCCCCCTGCTCAAGGCAAAATAATTTATATCATCCCAGTTAAATAGTTGTCCAGTCTATTTTTTAAATCTATTTTAAAAACAATGCTGGAACACCCACAACTCAAGCTATTCCATTGATTAATTATTCTCATTATCAGAAAAATTCTCATTTTTTCTAGTGTGAATGTCTATGGAGATTCTTAATCATCTAGGACATGATTTCCCCAAAGATGTTTTCCAAAGGCAACTGGACTTTCTTTGTTTTTCCTTGAAGAAGTTCCAAGAAGCCTTTTCAGGTTGAATCTCTCCGTAACAAGCTTCCATCCATTACTTCTTGTCCTGGCCGCTGGTGCTTTGGAAAAGAAGTCAATCCCCTCTTCTCTGTGACAGCCATTCAAGTATTGGAAGATAATCATCATATTCCCCCAATCCTTTTCTTTGAATGTTCCCTCAATTGTGCATCATAAGATTTAGCTTTCAGATCCTTTAATCATCTTTGTTGCTCTTCTCTGCACACTTTCTAGGGCTTCAGTATCTTTTCTGTATTATGATCGCCAGAACTATATGCAGTATACTTTGCAGACAAAGTATATATGCTAGCAAAAAATTATTTTAGCTACAAAATCTTTTTCAATGCCATCTGATAAATTATATGTCAGATTAGGTTTATGAGCTAACAAGGATACACATAAGTCAAATTGATTAAGGCAGCAATTGTTTCTATATAATTTAATAATGGAAATCCATTATGAGCTAAGCATGAAATGTATTTGAGAATAACTCACCGATTATTACTATAGGCAAAGTCAATGTTGGGTCCACAGGTAGAGTACTTTCTTGTAGTAATGGCATAGTTTTAGCGTTGGTCCCAAGATTGTCACCAAAATACTGCACTAAGGAATCCAAAAAGCATCCTTCAGTTTCTGGACTACTGTAATTTCTATTTAAAAGGAAATGAAACAAATCATTATTATAAAACATCCTTCACTGTAAATACTTCTTTAACTCATGCTGTTTGTAACTATAGTATTTTAGCCACATGCAAGTTATTTTTTCTTCAAGAAACATATGAACAGTAAGGGTGACAGATTGTTGAGGTTTTAACCTTGAACAGGTTGGTGTATGGTCATTTTTAAAATTAGTGAATACCAAACTATACATCTAAATATCTATCAACATAACCCTTACTTAAAGGATTCTTTCGGTTTTTTAAATAAATAACATACCTTGCACCTAGATCCACAAACAAAGAGAAGGGAGTAGAGGGGGTGCGATTTCACCAATTCAATCTGGACCTGTTTCTTCCCTCTCCCTTCCCATTTGAGGGGCAAGTATAATAGAAATGTCATTTTTAAAAAAAGGCATTTGAATGTATAGCCTCGAAGCATAAATTTTTAAACGGATATGTTACACACATGCGCGTGCCGAAAAGAGGGAAGTGACAGAATGAAATACGATTTATACGATTTGTCTTACGCCTTTTCAACCCATAGACAAAACGCAAACAACACAACACAACACAACACAACATACACACACACACACACACCGATGTACGTTTCCGCTATTCGGAAAGGCGGCGTTTCCGAGCGCGTGCAGCCGAGGCCGCCGCTTCTCTGCCTCAGCCGCCCATACCTCCCCCCATCCCCACCACCTCGTGTGCGGCCGGCCTCCGCCAGGATGCTCCGGGGCGCCTCGCCTCCTCACGCCTCACATCTCTCGGCAGCATCAAGGGCTTATTATCGCCGGCGAACTTCGCCGGGTCTCCTAACGCCGGCCTGACGGGCCGGATCCTGGATGCCCCTCGGTTGCCATGGAGGGGAGAGCGGGAAGCCGGTGTGTAGCCGNTAGCCGGGCGCCACGCTCGGTAGCCGAGGACCCGACTGCGGCTCGAATCGCTTACCTGAAGCGGCTGGTTAAGGAGCAGCGGCAGCACCACACCGTCATGAGGGACTGAGGAAAAAGGACGTCGAGAGATGGAGATGCGGCGGCGGCCGCTGCGGTTG
>AZIM01002519.1:49842-69946 GCA_000516915.1 Ophiophagus hannah
GTAGTAAAAATATTTGAATCCCACCAATGACTTATATGCATTAGGTATGTTGTAGAAAATATAATTTGGTTCTACCACTTTAAATAAAAGCTTTCCCTGAGTGATAATGAGGTATTCTTACGAGCTAGTCATACCTATGAAATAGAAAGTTGTTTTCCAGTGTGGTTGTGACCAATAATAAAGCATCCATTGGCCAAAACACAAACCAGAGATTGTGCCTATCAGTTCCTCCAGCCCTGGAAGAGGATTCCTATCATTCTGTTGTTGTTATGGTTGTCCTGGTCAGATGGATAGCCAAACTTCTATACAGCACACCAATCATTTTATAAGTATACTTATGGGTCTCATGTGGAACCCAGNAGGATGGCAATAATACCTACTAAATTTTTGTTTTGCAAAAAGCTGTAAATTTTAATTATTTTGTAAAAAAGATAATAATTTATTATTTAATATCATTATAATAATGTACATAAAAATGAAAAAAAATGAACCAAGCTTAAGGAACCTAGTGGGAACCTATTGGCAACATAATGCTGATGGTTCTTGATATGAAGTTGATATTTCTGTTCTGCTTTCTAGCAGTATTCCACTTCAGTGTTCAAAGGTCAGATTGACCATGCTGTAATTTGAAAGAGATGTTTTTGAATCAACATTGGATTCGAGTGTTGGATGAGAGGCAACAATTCATGGGAAAGGAGTCCTGTGTCTCCTTCTATTTATGTCCTCTACTTAAGGTCCATGGAACTTACTGCTCTAACCCAAGGGTCAAAGTATTCCCAAAGAAGATCATTTGATAGCTTCCAAAACATGGGTTGCTCCTTCAGAATAATAACTCTCTTTAAAAGTAAGACTCAGCCTTGCTAATTCAGAATCAAGAGGTTATATTTGCAATGCGGTGATAATGTTGCTTAGTGATAATTTCTAACAGCTTCCCTTCTAATTCCCAGTTCCTTAGTTCTTAACTATTGCTCTTCTACATGTTCTGACTAATTTCTCTATCTCTATTTTTGTCCCTTAATCACTGATAAAAATGTCTAATTCTGTTTCTAAACTCTCAAGCTTCAAAGATTGCAAAATATATGCAAATATATCTCATTTCCATATTTACTATCTACAATTTTAGTTCAGAATTATACTCATAATAAATTCTATCACTTGAAAACAAGGAGGCCTTGCTATATCCATAAATTGCCATCTCATAAATCTTTAAAAAGGGGGTAACCAATGAATTGTGTGCAGCTCTGAGCATCTAGCAAGGCCTAAAATTCATTAGCAAAATGATTGCATTTTGCCTGTAATATTTCAGACCATGGGGGAAGGGGATGTTCAGTTTACATGAAAATAATGGTTTGTTTATCAGGTGATTTTTGCTTGCATTTGCACCGTTAAACAATTGCAATACCTCTCCTACCTCCTATGGGCCAAAAAAGATTCAGTCATCTAGTTCTAAGTGAGACTGAAAAATTACTAAATTATCTGGCTTTCTTGCAGCTTGAGGTTTTCTACTGCAAATACTGATTCTTGTGTCAAAGCATCTAAGAAAATGAGCTGATACTAAGACTGATGTATACTTCTATGGCTAAAAATCTAAAAGATTACAAAGATTTAAAATCAGCGAAGAGCGTAATTGATTTAGTCACATGCTGTCCCTACCCAATATAGATTTCCCATTGCAGTAGGAAATTCTACAAGGGGATTTGAACACATGAGAAGTTTGGTTCAGCAGCCCCTGTAACATATGGGTCTGATGAAAGCAATGCTGTGCCATTTCATCCTGTGCTTTTGTATGTGCTTCATGACATCATACACAGGTCCCAAAGAGATGGTGTTGCAGCACAATATCACAGCATTGTTTTTGTTATTTTGATGAAAGAAGCACTGTGTTTGGACTGCATGAAAGGCAAGTGGTAAGAAAAATGTGTTTATTACTCAGGTCAGCCTTCTTCAACCTGCCGTTCTCCAGATGCACTGAAATTCTTGGAGTTGCAATTCAATACATGTAGATTTCCTGAGACTGGGGGAGACTGCCCATCAGATGCACCCAAGAACCTATAATGCACAACATACCACAGCCACGGCATCACTTGCTAAGAGAGCAGACATGTCCAACACGACATAGTAGGCCACATTGGTCAGCAAGTAAATAATAGTCACTATAGGCATTGATATTGCAATGGAAAGTGGAAGGTTTCTGAAAAAAGAAAGAAAGAAAGAAAACAGCAGAATATATTAAATGCACCTGAATTAAGAATAAATCCAAAGGAATAAAGCAAATATTAATACAGTGGTTTATATAGGAATGTATCTTGCTATATTACTGACCTTACTCACATATATGTACATTAAAAAACCCATGCCAGATGCAAAAAGAGGAGGAGGAGATATATTTATCCAGCAAAAACATATACCTTTCTGGGTTTTTCATTTCTTCAGTAACAAAATTCAATGTATCCCATCCAGAGTAAGAAAAGAGGGCAGAATAAAGAGCAAGTGCAACAAATCCTGCATTTGTTGTGGAACCTTCAAATGGTTCCTTGAGATTGTCAGTTTTTCCTGTGGAAACATCAGAAGTTTCAGGTTTTGTTTAAATTTAGGCATATAGGTATTTTGTATGTATTCAGGTAAAAATGGAGCAGAACTGAAATATTCACTGCACAAAAATCATGATAACATTTTCCCTTTCCATAACTGAATTCATAGCTGGTTATATTGCTTGTATATTTTTTTATCCTTCTGGGAAGCAAGTCTGTTCATACCAGCTTTCTGGCATCAGAGGAGAAAAGTCACAAAATAACATTATTTAGTTATGTGAGCAAAGATACGCCACTTGGAAGCAAGTTCTATACGATGACATGTCTTTCCAATAATTTTCTTTAGTGGAGTTACTTTGTCCCCATTAGATTTAAAAAGAAAAATGAACTAAAATCAGCTCCCTGTTTGAAATATAATATATATATATATAATAATATTTAAAAACTTGCATCTGGATTGCTCAATAATTATCTGCTCTAGTAATTATCTCCTGGCAGTCTATGGTTAAAGGTGTATTTGGAAATAATGATGGCTAAGATTTTAAACATTACAAAAAAATGGATTTTAAGAAGGATAGGATGCTGATAAAGGTTGTCTTATCCAGCCTTAAAACTGAATTGTTTTTGTGTTTCCTGGTCTACAGCCTTAGGAATAATTATATAATATAATTTATTCAGTTGCAACCACAGATCTGCATGTCCACATACACACACACACACTTGTGTACACACGCGCACGCGCGCACACACACACACACACACATATCTGTATCTGTATCTGTATCTGTATCTGTATCAGTATCTGTATCTGTATCTGTATCTATATATCTATCTATCTATCTATCTATCCATATATGTATCTATCTATCCATATATGTGTGTGTGTGTGCGCGTGTGTGTGTGTGTGCGCGCGCATGTGTGTGTGTGCGCGCGCACACACACACACACACACACACACACGTACTTTCATACCGTAGTCTGATTTTAAATCAATGTTTGCTTCTACTATTTACTTTGCCATATTTATAACAGTAAGTTCATGCTTA
Source organism: Ophiophagus hannah (assembly GCA_000516915.1). NCBI lineage: Eukaryota > Metazoa > Chordata > Lepidosauria > Squamata > Elapidae > Ophiophagus > Ophiophagus hannah. Next base: position 53,420 of record AZIM01002519.1, read on the forward strand.
CCTTGACTAACTTTATAAAGGCCCACAGCTATGACCATGATAAGAGCCATCACTTTTGCATATGTGAAAAGATCCTGTACTCGGGTTCCCCACTTCACATTAACACAATTAATAAAAGTCAGGGAGCCTTACACACACACACAAAAAGGAAACAAAGATCATAAACTTTTTTAGAATACAAAATTGTAACAAATTTGCTAGAATTTAGTTAGAATACAGAAGCTATTTGAAATATCTTTTTTAATAGCCTGGCTGTTTTGTTTTTAGAAAGTGTAGGTGAATGTATTAAAGAACTATGGGTAATCCTTGTTTAGTGACCATATTTGGGACCAGCAACTTGGTTCATATATGCTATGAATCCTCCAAAATCCTCCAACAGTATTTAGCTGTTGCTAAATAAAATTACAATTGTCCTGTGACTGTACTTCAGCTTGATTTTTTTAAATAGACCTTTGAAGATAGTAAATGCAGGGATTAGTCATAAAGTTACTTTTGCATCACCATCATAACTATGCACAGTCACTTAAAGAGGCAGTTGCTAAACAAGGACTAGCTATAAAGGTGAGTGCCCAATGCAGACCAAAAACAAATTTGCCAGCCGCGTACAGATAAAAATGAGTCATCTCTCTTTCCTCCATATCCCTTCAGCGGGAGGCAGAAACCAAAACAATTGGAACAACATAAGCTATTCCTTAAAGAAAATATGATTTATATTTGATGTTTAATAGTATAATTTCTGAGCATGTTTAACCAGATTTGCCAGTTTTAGGATGGAAAGAATCTATCAATCAGATCACATGATGGCATGAAGAAATGCCATCCTAAACGTCCTCTTATTTCGCCATCAGGCTGATTAAGACAAATTGTAAGAATTTGTTACATTACTGCACATACTTTCAGAGAAATAAATCACAACATGCTACATTTTTCAGTAAACATTGAAATGATTGCACAATTTTTTTTGAATTCTTTCCTCAGGTATTTAACTTATATGGGCTTGGCAAACCTTTCTATTTAGTTTCAGTTTCCCATTTTTAAAGAGCAGAAATGCAAATGATATTACAGGGGTGTTGGGAAGGTGAAAAGAAGTTCAGTTTCAGTTATGTGCTGAATATATATAATAATATAAAAATATGACCATTTTTAGATGCAAGGCCAATAACAGTGAATTGTGAATTTCTTGCTCAAAATAGCTGGAAGCCACCAGATTGCCTTCATTGTGTAGATCTCATGTGCAAGGTTATAATGTTGAGTTAAAAGACAAAGGGGGTAGACTCAAATTATTTTTAGATATAGTTAGTCCATTATGATACTACTTGATAATTTCTAACATGAAATATTGATTCATATTCCAGGATAGCACATTTAACTCTAGCATATAGAGCTAAATAGTTGGCCTATGTATTTTGGATCTTGGCCACTCTGAATAATAACTTACTAGATTAGCCAATGCCTTTGTATTCCAGTTTTTGGTTCTGTTTGGTTTATCACATTTTATCACATTTGAAATCAATAATCAAGATCTAAAAAGGACATTCCCAATGAAAACAAAAATCTAAAATCCACTGCGTACACACTGTTCCCTCTCTGACAGTTAACAGGAAACTATACCAAAAAAAAGTCACATTTAACTGCTTTCATCTTCAAACCAAATCTACTGAGCTAATAAGAATTTAGATTTTTTTTCTGATAAAATAGCAAATTCTAGAATTTATTTGGCTCACTGTTTTTCCAGAAAATGAATAAAACATATTGAAATCTAAAACTGTACTATATAATAAATTATTTCATTGACCAAGTAAAATTTTACTTACAGATGCAGGCTGCTGCAATCAACCTAACTGCTCCATAGGGTGGCTCACAAAATGGAAATATTGGCTGAACAATATAATTAGCAAAAGTAATCGCTATGACTGCCTGAGTGGTAGGTTCAATGATTAACAAGGAAGACCATAGTCTGATAAATGCTATAAATCCTCCAAAAGCTTCGAGGATATAGGCATAGCTTGCTCCTGATTTAAGGATGGATGTCCCCAGTTCAGCATAACACAATGCTCCAAACAAAGAGAAGATCCCACCAATGGCCCAAAGAAAAAGTGCAAGTCCATACGAGCCGCTATACATCAACACACCCTTGGGTGATACAAATATTCCTGATCCAATCATGTTCCCTACAATTAAAGAAATGCCATTAAGCAAGCTGATTTCTTGTTTCATTTGCATTTTTTCCTTCTTGTTCTCTGCCACTGAGTCCAACTCCTGTAATTCATTCTTGGGTTTATGTTTTTTATTGCAACATGTTGTCCAAGGACCTGTCATCTTCAGTTAATCATTACCTGGAAATAAGAAGGAGAGAACGTTTTGTCTGGGGGAAAAATGTGGAAACAAGGAATAGTTATACTGTAACACTTTAATTCCATGAAGGTTCATTTCTGGTGTCTGTAGGCCAGGGGCTTTCAAATATGTTCAAGCCATTGAATATGTTAGTTTAGTAATAATAGTCACCACCATCATCATCTGGAACCCTAATCAAAACTCTTGTAATTAAAAAATAGCTGCATTCAAGTGAATTTTTTGTTTATGTCCTTAATCTTTCACAGAATCTCATCAAGTTTTCATCCAAGTCTAAGGCTACAACCTCTGGTACTCCACGATTTTTCCTATATATAATTACAACGTATACCCGCAATGCATTTGTTTTATAAAATAAGAGTGCTTTGCTTGGACTGAGGACAGGAGAAGGAAGAAAACATTAAGTCTAAAATTCATGATTAGAAGAGCAGATAAGTCTTCATAATAAAATTATGATTTTATAGTTCATAAAAAGCAGGCTTTGAAACACAGATTCCAGACCTTTCTTAGGTTAAAAACAAAAGTTTAATGGCTTTGGTTGGAAATTTAAAATACTAGTAAATACATAGTATACAGTATTACTGTGATTAATTATCACTAGAAGCCTAAGCAGTGATAGGCACCACATAAAGGTTAGCTATTACAGGTAGTCCTCGACTTATGATAACAATTGAGCCCAGAATTTATGTTGCTAAGTGAGAAATTTGTTGTTAGTTTTGCCCCATTGTATAACTTTTCTTGCCACATTTGCTAAGACTGCAGTTAATTAATGCTGCAGTTCTTAATTTAATAACATGGTTGTTAAGTGAATCTGGATTCCCCATTGACTTTGCTTGTCAGATGGTTGCAAAAGGTGATCACATGACCCGGGACACTGCAGTCATAAATATGACCCAGTTGTCAAGCATCCAAATATAAATCATGTGACCATGAGGATGCTGCAACAGTCATAAGTGTGAAAAATTGTCAGAAGTAACTTTTTTCAATGCAGTTGTAAGTCACTAAATGAACTGTGGTAAGTTGAGGACTACCTGTATTTTGTATAATACACATGGAAATTTAATTTGGAGAACTTTCTATTGAGATCACTGTATACACTATACTTTTGCTGGCTGCTGGCTGCTGGCTGACTGCAATTTGGCAGTTCAAATCTCACCAGGCTCAACGTTGACTCAGCCTTCCATCCTTCTCAGGTTGGTAAAATGAAGACCCAGATTGTTGGGGGCAATATGCTGACTCTATAAAACCGCTTAGAGAGGGCTGTAAAGCACTGTAAAGCAGTATATAAGTTTAAGTGCTATTCGTATCCAAGATTTGACTCAATATTTTTTGAAGGCTAATAAAGTATTCCTTGCATTTCTACATGCAGAGTATTACTGGTGGGATAATTGATTTGTTTTAGTGCTGCTAAAGTGGATCAGGGACAGTCCCTGGAAAATGTTGACCAGTCATTGTTTTTCAGGCAACCCACATGATTGGAATTAGGAGATATGAGCCATAGAAGGTACTTTAAGATCTCAAACAAAAGGTAGAACCTCTGTGCAATTGACAGTTACTTTTGCTTAGGTCACAATGCCAGGCTTGAGTAATAGGTCCATCAGTTAGTTGATTCCTGTTGCATCCAATGGATCAACACTTGGTTGATCTGGAAAAAAGGCATACCCTGCACTTGTAGGAAAACACTAAGAAGAAAAAAGTGAGGGATTTTTTTGTTACAACATCTGAGGAAACCCTATCAGATTCTGGAACATCAAAAATCATCTCCTCATCTGTCTTCCAACTTCCCAGTTTCAATCACTTGAGATAGCCATCTAATATTATTTTATTCTTGTTATTAATTATTTTTATTATAATATATATAACTTTTGTGTTTTTATGTCTGTTTGTACACTAACTAGAGTTGTTCTGTGAGGGAGATGGGTGGTTTCTAAATGAGATAAATAAATGAAATAGCTGAACTAATAAGCATGGCCTTGGAGTTAATCTCCACTTCCTCAACTTCTCTTCCTATTACACAACATAAAGTATCTTCTTTCAGCCAATGAAAACACTGAATAACCTCAGCTATCACAACTTTTTTTTTCATATTGAGCATAAATATTGCTGGCCCATAGACATTTTCTAATTCATACATGCTGTATTTTATGCATTCCAGCTTTCCTTTGACCCAAGAGATTATAATTGGATTCTTATTATAACCCACAATGTAATTTGGTTCAGCATTTTTGGTGAATAAAGTCACTGAAGCTTGTTGCAAAAATCATGATTAAAATAAGTGTGACTAACCTGATTTAAAATGTGAGCCCAGCTATATTATCTCAAATTGATAGCCAGAATTACTTCTGTGGAGTTAACCTGCCACAAGTAACCCATGGTATGAAACTGTAGTTTCTTGATTTATTTGATATTAGTGTATTACAACAACAAGCCCCACAATACAGAGATTAACTCTCAGTTTACCAACTGGCAGCAATAACTCTACTCCTGAATGTTTACATTTGCCTTAATGACAAAAAAGAATAGCTAATAATCAATGTAGGCCTTCACAGATTTTCCGTGCTAAAATGAAGAAATCAGCATATTAATGATCCTGAAGAATGCAGCTAAAAAGCTATGTATAAAGAAGTTATTCCAGGTTAACTGTCAGCAGGGATTGGCGATAAGTTTGTTCAGTTCATATTTGAATATGAACGCATCACATTTTTAAACTAATAAAATTCTAATTATTCTCCACATTTCTCCTGACTCCAAATTTTGCAATATATCCACCATTTTTTAAAAAAATGCAATTAGGGTAAATCAATAGTAGGGAATATACGTAGCTCAGGGTTGAACTGAAGCTTGCAGACATTTCATTAACCAACTAGGTAACATCATCAGTGCCTGTGAGTGTAGGATTTGCTCTCTGTTTAGGGAAAGTATATATTAGAGGGAAGTCTGCACAAAACTATTTTCAATCTTGTTTTTCTTGTTTGTGTGCCATCCTTCATACATTTGATTCAAAGAAAATTCAGATAATTCTTTAAAATCTAGTATAAAAATGTGGTGGGATATTTTCTTTCAAGTCAGGTTATTATTTATCAGAATAATTACCTTGTTATTACAAAAACAGCCAAAGAAAGCCTATTGAAACACATAAATTGACCTTTTGTAGGGCCCAATATTTTGCTCATTTTTCTTGAAAACCCCCCTGAAGAATTAAGCAGCAGAGTAAAAATCAGATGTATAGTATTTGAACCCATTAGATGATATTCTTCAGCCTGGCCGGGGCGCGGGGGCGGGCATGTATGGGTAGGAGAAAATTAATAAAATCAAATTAGTTAGTGATAGTGATGATGTACTGTGTTTATTTGATGGGTGATTTGATGAAATGATGAGAATAAACTGGGGCAGAATGACCTGTCCAAAAATGTGAAGAGCCTTTGCTAAATGAACATTAAAAGCTTAGATTAAACTAAAAGCAACTTTTTTTCATTCACAAAAAGTTTATAATGTGAACTAGCAATATCATTTGGTGTAATTGTATCACAGTTAAACCTCCCTTTAGTATTACTTTGCATTTTGTAGTTATTACTTCAGTAAATATACAGAATGATTCTAACTTGCAAAAGAAATTATTTTAAAAATAATTGTGGTAGAGGAAAAATAAAAAAAAGTAAGACCAAAAGAAATGGATTTATGTTGTGGATGAAGATACATGCTATTAATAAGAAATTAATAAATGGGCTTCTTTTCTTCATAACAGCATCTATATAGATTTTTGTTGAATGAAGAAGTACCCTTTCTTATGAAAGGGACTGTAGTCCACAACAATTATATAATAATTTAGTTCATATTTAGGGTATCACAGGTCTGTGACTCTACCTTGATCTTCCACTTTTCACTATCTTTACTACTTCAGTTGATGTCTGAGCCAGAACTCAGTTTAAATTCTGTCTTCTCTTATCTCTTTGGTTCTTTGCTTCTTTCATTCCCCTGGGCAGAGACTTCTTTCTCTTCTCTGCTCTGATTCCTGGTCTGGTGAAGTTGATATTGCTTACTGTTGGTGCACAGAAAGAGAATATGTAGACTAGAAGTAGATCTTCTCTATCTGTTTTGGAGTTCAACTACTATAAGCCTTGGACAGAATGTCCAATGGCAACAAACTGTGAGAATTACATCAGAGGAACATTTGTTTATCTACTTTTACAGTACTGGATGAGCTCATGGGACAGTTAAATAGATTTACAATACTAAACTGCCTGTTTGTTATGGTTTTCATCAAAACATTACGTAATCTTAGGAAAACTTTCCTAAGAGATAGCATAAATTGCCCCAAGATTTTTCATCTAAAGCAAAGCACTTGTTCGAAATTCACAGCAGTGCATCTATAAATATTTGCTAGCTTGCTCATTGTGTTTGTTATGAATTGGCAATGAAACCTATGCAAAGTTCATTTGAGTTTACCACCTCTTGCCTACTTAAAGCAATATCTTCATAAATAAATGGAGGTGAATCATCAGTTAGGGGTTTGCTACTTTTGACATTTCATTTAGGTGAGATGCCTATATATACAAATGAAATAAAACACTCTTAAAGAATGAATCATATAATGGAAATTCCTTTGCTACCATAGTTGGTGAATCATTAATGGGTAGAAAAAATAGCTATACTAAACCATGTATGACATCAAATATAGTACTGGAAAATAAGCTGAAGCAGACCTCAGTATACAATATAGCTATTGAGTTTGATGAAAAATAAGCTGTAAGAGAAGTGTTTGAATGGATGATGCAATTTCATTTGCAGTGTCCTCTACTTCCTAATATTTCCTAGTGTCACACACCATGTTTCTGCTTATCTACAATATTGAAAAAGTTCCTCTGTTTCACTTTCTTGGTATTTACTCCATAGGACTACAACACATACTGACAGGGCATGATGGAAGCTGCAGACCAAAGAATGTGGGAAGGGCTAGTTGAGAAAGTATATTTCCCAATGAACATTTTTTAAAAAAATGTAATTTGAACAACAAGGTCCTCTCCTTGCTTTACCCTCTCATGGCCCCTTCCTGACGACTGAAAATATCAAAAGGAAAAGTCTTTCCTACCTGAAATTAGTCGGTAAGGGTAAAAAGGAGTAATACGGAGGCTCACCCATGAACGATATCTTCCTTACTTTAGAGGGAAAGCGGCTGTAACTTCAGAAACGGAATAGTGATCTCACTCTAAGTAAGCAACAGAGCAAACAGCTGCCTGATGCAGAGTGGAAACTGATATGAATATGAATAGCCTCTTTGCTCTTTCTCTTCCCCCTCTCTGTGCTGCTATTTGAGCAGGAAATCCACAACGAGCCCACTGCAACAACAACCAATAAAATAAACTCTCTTCCACTAACTGCTGAAGTGTACTAATGAGCCGTAACTGTTGATGTTACACCATGCTTTAGTGTGTTATATATATTGCAGGAGAACTGTGTCAGTCTATGGTAGCCAAAAAAAAAAAAAGGAATCCTAGGAATGTAGATCACAACAAAAGGAGTCTGGGGTTGTTGTTTTTTTTGGTAGCCTTTTCAGACTACTAAATTTCATTAAAAGTAATAAGGCTTGTGAAAAAGTGCTGAAAGGGGGCTACCAGACTCTTGTTGTGTTCAGAATATCTCACAAATGTACTGTACTTGCTAAAAATAAAAGAATTCAACAGGATCTGAGCTCATTTTAAGGGAGGCTTTGCTTTATGTAGTCAGGGATAGGCTCAGCTTTCCTAGGATTATTAGTTGTTCCTTTGATTTCAGTGTAAAATGGGTAATTTTGAATATTTTATACAACAGTGCTTCCTAAACCTTTTCCTTCATACCCCTAAACCTTTTCCTTCATTAACTGCTTGTCAGAAAGTTGTTTTTAATCACTTATCAGAAAGCCCTTATGGCTGATGGATTCATGTATCATTACCCAAGAAAAATCACTTTTATCCAATTTTGGGTAATCTACCCAGGTTTGAGAATAAATGTTAAGGAGGGTGTAAACATAAACCAACTTGTTTTAAGAGCAAGGAGTAGAAATAAGGCTAGATGGAAGAATGAGCAGAAAGGAATTCAATCATGAGTCACTAATTCAGAGTCAAAACCAGCCAAGCCAGAAGAAAAGATCAACAGTAAACCAACCTTATGACATAAGTCAGGGATCACAGGAGAAGATATTATAATGGGTGTATAATATTCTGATTCCAAAAAATCATCTGGGATTAGCTTCATGACTAACTGATCATTAGGCAAAACAAATGAAACCAGACCACTTTAAACGTTCTATGTGCTTTTCTGAGACACAGGTGTCTACTCTAGCAAATAGGAATTAAATTTACTAAAAACATTCCTGAGCATAACAATTACCTAGACAGGACAAAATAGCCTAAAATGAGTCCCAGACTCATTGCTTAAGCTTAATAGCAGGTACTGGAAACAGTTACAGGAGAAGACCACAGAACCAGAAACACACAGAAAATAGGGATAAAATTCAGGCAAGTAAGTAATAATGAAACAGATTGAAAGTATGGGTGTTTAAGAGTTTAATTAGGACGAAAATCTTATGCATTCACTGGTTTCACACAGTAGCTAAATTTGTTTCTAGTTACATAGTTTGTAGTTTGACATGTTAATTCATTAATTTATTAATTACATTTGTTGACTGTACACTCAAAATGACTTTGGATGGCAATGGATTTAAAAACATAAAAAGTCAAAACCTTAACAAAGAAAATATGGTCAAACAGGTAAACAGGCATAATAATCATAAACCAACTCACAATGAGGCTTAGTTCAACATATGGAAAAATGCCACATATTTAATGCTTGTTTAAAAGACAGCATCATAGTGGTAATCTAGCAAAAACTGAGCATGATTAGGCAATATAAGTTAAAACCATATAACCCTGCATGAAGTGCCTCTGCAACTATGTGGGAAGACTGGGAAGAAGCTAACCACCAGACTGCAAGATCATGAGCAAGCAGTTAGACAAGGAGACGTGAACTTATTGGTAGTCTCACACTGTAATGAACAAGGACATGCATTCAAGGTCCAATTTGGGTTAGTCACCAGGTCACCCAGGTTTGAGATCAGAAGACCATTTGATGAAGTGAGCTACCATCCTCGTCCCAGTTCTTGCCAAACTAGCTGTTCAAAAGTGTACAAATGCGAGTAGATAAATGGGTACCACTTCAGAGGTAAAGTAACAGCTCTCCGTGACCTCTGGCCACATGACCATGGAAATGATGAAACAGAAATGAGCATCACCTCCTACAATGTTCAGCAGGGTAAAATCAGCAGGGACTCCTTTACCTTTTTAATTTTTACCTTGTTCATAACAATGTGAAGCTACCAATGAGTTCAGATCTCCTCATCTGACTGTTTGCTTGAATTCAGTTTTGCAGATACTATAATTGTTGGCTGACAAAAATAGTCAGAGAAATGATTGAAGCCTGGAAAATGGGCCCCTTGTCAATCAATAGGAATACTGATTTACCACCAGCCTATCAGGTATTTAGGAGCCAAGGATGTAGCGGCACAAGGAAAAAGCAATTAATGACTTAATAGTCAGCTACTAACATCCTAATCAACAACTAAAAGCTACATACAACCAGGAACTATATTCAGTAAATATAACGCATCCAATGTGCATATTCTGGAGAGAGAGACATTTCCTGATGATGGGCTGTAGCATGAGCCAGAAAGCTTGGAATAATAAACCTATTATCCTGGTGACTAACTCAGAATGGAGCCTGAACCATATAATGTTTAATATTTTTGGATGCACATAGCAATTATACTTGGTCAATTGAGATTTGGGATCTAGCATGTTATGTGAACTGAATTGTCTGAAAAATATGCAAGAGAATACTTCAACAGTACACCAAGGGCTGGGTTATTTGAGTGACTGCCTCTCCTCAGTGACATCCACCTATCCTATCAAGTCTGGGAGAAGAGTTTTGTTGTGGGGTCCATCCATCTGATGGGTTCCAGGAGGAAGGCCTTTTTCTGCTGCTGCACTTGTCCTATGGAACATAATTCCCCCTGAGGTCAGGCTAGCCCTGACCTTGATGGCTTTCTGGAAGGTCTTGAAGTTTTGGCTTTGTTATTTGGCCTGGGGAATCAGTGAGTGTTGTGGAGCCCATAAAATGGTAGTACTGTTCTTGCAATACAGTGCACTCCTGCTGACTGAACTGCATAGTTTTTAATGGCTTTAATGTTTAAAATCAGTGGCCCCCAACCTTTTGGGCACCAGGGACCGGTTTTGTGGAGAGAGGTTTTTCCACAGACCGGAGGGTGTCATGTGCTGCCTACATCCCATGGATGGAGCTTCGCTTGTTTGCGTGGCCTGCTTTCTGGCATGTTTGTGTGCCGATGCCAGTCCACAGACTGGGGTTGAACACCCATGTTTTAAATTGTTTGTATGATTGCTTCAAGTTTTGATTTTTTGATGTTGTTTTAAATGTCAGCCACCCATAGTTGTGAATTTTAGGTGGGAAGCTTTAGAAATTGAATAAATAAAATAAATAAGATGCATAATAGGAAGATTATACTCTCAGTATAATGCCACAAGCAAAGTGAGTACATCCCAGGGCAGTTGAAATTATCTCTGTTGATTTCAGCAAGAATCCACAAGGATGTAATTTACAGCATTATTAACTCGAAGAATGGCTATTTTTTGTCAGCTGTATTTCTGTATTTGCATAGATAAACCCGTTTAAAATAGAAGTGGAATTGGCAATGAGTAAAGGTTCTATTTNATTTCTGTGCTAATTTCAGGGAAACGTACCTGTGTAAAGCAATCTTCAAATACTTCAAAGAGTATATTTGAATGCCTAACTTTCTGAATCCCAAGAGAAAAATAAAAGTTCATCCTAAGGTGGTTTCAACAGGTTGCTGGCAGCTTTACAGCTTGAGGTTGTGATTGAGACATCTGGTTTGTGATCTCTACATATTATACCTGTTAAGAAAGCTGTTGAAAACTGTTATGTACCCATACCTGATTTTACTGCTCTGTTCAGCTGTACTTATTTGTAGAATTGATTTTTCGTAACAATCTATTAACTCTGTCTTGAACTCTGTTAATAAGACCAAACCTTCTTTGTTTAGATAGTTCAAAAATGATATCATATCCTCCCTCTTTTCTCAGGGTTAAACATTTAATTTCCTCATTGCTCCTTGTAAAACTTAGTTTCCAATTCCTAGATTCATGATCCTCATTGTTTTTCTTTGAATCTTTCTTAAATATATTTACCAGAACAAATGTGCAGTTTATTCCAAACAAGCACAGAATATAATGGAATGTTAATTCTTTTTAATAGCAACAGGTAAAGCTACCTGTTGACAATTAAGGTACTGAAGTGGTGATGTGGTTAATAGCATTTACTTTTTAGGACTGACAATCAACAATAAAACCCAATAGTCAAGAAATATATTGTAACTAGCTTTTGATAAAACAGAAATGAATTTATACACGCCTTTATACAGTGAGGATCTGAAACAGCATTTTTGTAGTTGTTAGAGTTTTTCTTCTTAACTATGGTGCAAAGATACTCCACAATGTCCTTATAATGATTCTATTTCAACTCCAGTTAACAGTGGACACAACTTAAATTTAACTTTAGCTGATCCATTTTAGCCGATTCCTTCTTTTGGCTATGGATATGACATGGAATGTTTTGTCAATGATATGGTTGATTATATGGTCAGTGACTGGGATCTGGCCAGCACCATTGGCAAATTTGGATCATTGTGACCATATCCTTTTCCATTTAGTCCTTTGGCACCATTTCCCAGGACTATTTATTTGAGCAGCAGGAGACTAGTTGAAAAAGCACTGAAGTGGCTAATCAAAATGACTAACATATGGACCTGTATTCTCATTCACAATGCCACTGAAGCATTTGATATCAAAGATTATTTGCCAGGTTTCCTTCATCCCATTCCATAATTCTCTCATAACAAGAATGGGTTTGATAACATTGATTGTACTTACCGGTTATTTTCCCTCCCCTACTTGTTAACTTTTGCTTTATTTCTACCACCCAGTTCATATATCTCAATAGTGCTGAGTCAAAACAAGGGAGGATGGAAAATTAGGAACACATTAAATTGCTTCAACCTTACTAGGATTTGAAAGTCAGAAAGATTCTAACTGTTGTAGTGATGATGGAGCAGTCACTGTTTTATCTTCTCAATGAACATGTCTTATTGGAGAGGAAGCAGCCAGGTGTCTCTGAGTTTTTTGGACTGAAGTACCTCCAGGTACTGTACCCAGTGAAAAGGAACTGTGAGAGTTGCAATCCAGAATACCTTGAGTGTACCATATTATCCATTCCTGCCTTTTTGGGTGAAAAATACAGTCAGCTATGTAAGGTTAGGAGGAGTAATGTGCAAGAATAGGGAGTGGATATCCTTTTATATCTGGTTACCCATAGCTGATTAACATTAGTCTTGCTGATATCCAGATTGATAACCTGTCTTCATTTCTTACAGAATTAATTCTTCCTAGATTCATCCCAATGTCCCCAGGTGTGTAGAAATCACCCTTTAGATGCTATTTGAAGGTGCTTTCAAATTAATTCAAAACAACCCCAACATGTAAGGAAAAGACTTACCACACATCCACTGACTAGATGTTCCTCACAGTCATACAGTCCTTTCTTTAGAGCGTGCTTGTTGGCATCCAGAGGCCGGAATGAAGCGAAGTACACAACAGCCAAAGAAGCAGAGTAGAAAAACAGTCCCTGTGGAGTGTCTTGTGAGCTGCAGTTTAAGAAGTTAATGAATGCTGGAAAACTGTGAGGCAGTCAAAACAAACCAGCCAGAGTCAAGGAATGCATTTGTATCCCTAAAGTCAAAGAGCAACTGGAAGCAGAGTAGCCATGGGGATATGACCTAAGTCAGTTAGGCCCTCCCTTGTTTTTATTCCCAGCATCTGCTAGTTATATTCCTAGCTCTTGCTTTCTCCAGTTCTTCCCCCTCCCTTACCCACTCCTTCCACATACCCTAATTGCTTGGGATTTTTTTAAATAGTAACTAGCCCTAGAAGAATGCATTTGAAGGGTAAATATTTGGATGTAAGGAGCTTTGGTGCTTCTGTTTCCCACCAAGGTTCAAGGTTCAAAAGGCTTTTCAGAGACTGAATTATTGGCCTCTATTCAACAATATGCACAGCTGAATGACAAGAAATGTAAGATTATGTTTCTAGATAGGAAAAACCAGCCAAAACACAGATGTACAGGTACATGATAGGAAGTATGTGATTTAGGACTAATACTGGTGAGAAGGATGTCCTGGTAGATTACAGATTAAGCATAAGGCAACAGTGTGCTGCAGCTACCAAGAGCCAATGTGATCTTGAGCAGGAACAGCAGAAATATAATGCCGAGAACATTGTTCCATTGCACTAGTTACACTGCACCTAGAATATAGCACACCCAGTTTGGGTCAGCACAAAAGCAATAGCACTTAGACTTATACAGTATGCTGCTCCATAGTGCTTTTACAGCACTCTCTGAGCAGTTTGCGATGACAGCATACTGGCCTCAACAATCTGGGTCCTCATTTTATCGACCTGAGAAGGGTGGAAGCTGAATCAACCACAAGCCCATCAGGATCGAACTGCAGACTGTGGGCGGAGTTAGCCTGCAATACATTCTAATCACTGCATCACCAGGATTCCTATAATTTAAGAAGGATGCTGAAGAAATGGAAAGAGTACAGAGAACAGTGTCAAAAGTAGTGAGCAACTTGAAAGCTAAGTCTTATGAAGAAGTTATTGCTGGTCCTCAACTTATGATGATTCATTTAGCAACTGTTCCGAAGTATGACAGCCCTGCAAAAAAAAAAAAGACATGTCTGATCCTTGTATTTACAACTATCACAACATCCCCACAGCGACATGATCACAATCTGTGTGCTTGACAACCAGCTCATATTTATGATGGTTGTAGTATTCTGGGTTAGTGTGATTGCCATTTGCAACCTTCCCAGCCAGCTTCCAACAAGCAAAGTCAATACAGAAGCTGGCAAGGAAGGTCACAAGTTGCGACCCCTTGATGTCTCGTTTAACAACCGCACCACTTAACTATGAATTTTTCAGTCGCTATTGTGGTTTTTTAAGTTGAACTGCAAAAGAAATGGGCATGCTTAGCCTAAAGCTGAGAAGGCTAGAAGCAGACATGATAGCTATCTTCCAATACTGAAACAGCCATCATAGGAAGAGAGTATATCTACAGGCAGACACTTTAAAGAGATAGACCTAAGCTTGAAATAAGGAGGAATCATTTTTTAACAATGAGAGCTATTAAGCAGTGGAACATCTACCTCCTGGTAGCACAGAAGGTTTCAAGAAACCACTTTTTGGGATGGCCTGAGGATTCCTGCTCAGGGAAGCGGGTTGGACTAGATGATCTCCAAGGTCCCTTCCAATCATATAATTCTATAATACACTAATCAGAGAGGTGAATTCTGAATAGCATTGAAACCCAGGATTTCCAAGGTTTATCCAACGCTTTCCATAATTGTGTTCTCTACCGCCTTCAGCGTTTTATACTAAATATTCAGGTCAAATGCTAATTTTGCTTGGCTACAAAAAAATTCTGTCAGGAAATTACAAGTCATGACAAAATATTTATATTCACGAAAAACAAACCTGTGAGTTGGGGTTTTTTGTTTGTTTTTTGTTTTGCCACCAATTGCAAAATTATAATTTGAGAGGGCTTACTACTGCGAAGCTATTTCCAGTTCTGAGAAATTCTATTCCTTCTATAATGGTTGTGCTATTTTAAGACAGCAATAAATAAGGAAGAGGGAATGAAAAGCCAGATGATATTAGGCGTTGCTTCTTCTTTTTCTTGCAGGATAATGATTTCCAAGATCCTTTCAATTCTGTTATTCAATAACACATCCTAGAATTTGCAGAACTTTTTACTCTGAAAGTAGGAAGGCCTCATGCCCACTAATTTAAGAGGACAAAAACCCTCAGTTCCTGGTGAATGCAGGATTAGGTAGAGCTATGCACAGACACTTTTCTATCCACACTCCGGTACTCTTAATTTCCCATGCTGCAGAAATCTTTATGCTCCCCTTCTCCATTTTAGAGTAGGGTAAGAGGAGAAAGAGTGACTTTCCCAGAGAAACAAAACATCTTCTTTCCATTTAGGTCACAAAAGTCTGCCGATGTCAGACTGTTAGTCCTCTAAATCTTGCTGTATTACAGTATAGTCATAGTGCATACTATAATGTGCATATATATGTGCACACAGTCCCATGTGCAATGTTTTGAGTAATCAAGAGTACAAAAGTAACCAGGAGTGGAAAACATAGCATAGACATGCTTTCTTTTCTTATACATTTTAATGTGGATAAAAATTAAAATAAGGAAAGAAGTGATAACAAAGGCAGTGTTTGGTTTTGGCTAGTTCCTCTGGGAGGGGGGGTCCCCCCTTCCCAATTGTTTCAGTCCAGATTAAGAGTTTCTCCTTCTGGAACACTTCAGCTATGCAAGTCATGCAACAAGAGTAACAAGCCAGAGAATATCATAGCTGTGACTGGTGGTTCAAAGTGTAACCTTATTCTTCCTTTGATAAATACCATACAGGGTGCAGGTTTCAAAGCTTGATCTTTCTGATCCCATTAAACAGCTGTCATTCTCTGCTTCGAACAATGGTTCAGTCCTAGCTTGTAACTTTTTTCTTCTCCTCTTTACCCGATCAGACGATGACTTTCCCTTATGACATAAAACAGACAATAAAGCTTCCACACCATCAAGATGGTTCCGTTTAGTGCATTACAGGTAATCCTCGATTTATGTCTACAGTTGAGCCCAAAATTTATGTTGCTAAGTGAGACACTGGTTAAGTGAGTTTTGTTTCGTTTTACGACTTTTCTTGCAGTTGTTAAGTTAGTGAATCTGGCTTCCCCATTGACTTTGCTTGTTAGGAGGTTGCAAAAGCTGATCACATGATCCCAGGGCACTGCAACCTTCATAAATATAATCTAGTTTGTCAAGCATCTGAATTTGCATCACATGGATTTAAAGTCTCAGTCAAGTGGACTCTCCATCAAGTGGAGACTAAAACATATGAAGAACGGTTACAGGAATTGGGCATGGCTAGTCTAGTGAAGAGAAGGACCAGGGAAACATGATAACAGTCTTCCAATATTTGAGG
>AZIM01002519.1:77607-90972 GCA_000516915.1 Ophiophagus hannah
CTGTCCTATATTTCTGTGTTTTTCAGCTCAGCTTATTTGCATGGCACAGTGGATTTCTGTGCCTCAGCTTTTTACTTACCGGGGCTGTCCTAGAAGTTAAGCTGTAGAGGTCAAAATTGGTGATTTTTTAATGCTGCGCACGCACAAAGCGCGCACTCACAGAAGCAGTTGTTAAACCAGTTGCAGCCCACCACTGGCTGAGGGGTCCTTGGTGATCTCTGAGCTTGGTTTTTTTTCTTGCAGATGTTTCATTACCCAAACTAAGTAACATCATCGGTACTAGTCTGAAGACTCTAGCACAGATAACGTTGCCTACTTTGGGTAATGAAACGCCTTTAAGAAAACAACCAAGCTCAGAAAACACAAGGACCCCGCGTTTCAACCCTGAGCTGGAAACATTCTCCTTTATTGTTATCCATAAGAGGATTATGTAATTTGCCAATGATCAAACTGCAATTGTGTACAGAGGACATACCATCTGAAAGGAGGTTGCATGGTTTTGATATATTTTGGGGGACACTTGATGGATAAGATTGATCATCTTGGGATGAACAGGAATTCTAGAAAGAACAGAATCACATGGAATAAAGATTTTTGGTTTAATTTTTTCAATTGGTAAAATTTAGCAAAAAAGTACAATGACCACAAAATGTAGTGGTGATTATGCTAGATATATTTAAAACCTTACTTACATGTCAGTAATTAAAATAAACATACACACAAAAAGAAAAACCTATTATAAAATGATCAAAGAAATTGTATCTCCATTTTACAGAGTTATTTGCTCTTCTCCAAAGGTCTGTGGTGTTAATCTGTGAATGAATGCTAGTGATTTCCCCAATGAGAAAAGCCATTTTTCCTCTTTTAAAAATTTCTAGGAAGGATGCTATATCTTAAATGTGGTACAAATTCCCATTGTACAATCTGTCCCAAATTAGACAGGTAACACAGCAGGAGGCAGCCTAACACCACTTGTTATGGTGTAAAGTTTCTCCCCCCACCCTCTTCCTGAAGAAAATTTAAAAAAGTGTTTTTGGCTATTTGATCTTTCAAGGATGAGCCTTTCCAAAGTTCAGAAATTTCCACACAGGCATTTTCTAAACCCTTTCTGGAGGTTAAACAGCATACAGAGTATCAGCTTCTGACTGATTGAAATGATTAGGTATTTTTCAATGTCTTCGGCAGAGGAATGTATTAGTCATGCAAATATTATATAGTTTCTGACTGTAAATGCTGGAAGATTTGTTTATTTCAAGAAGGACAACAGTGGTCTGAAGACACCTCTCTGTGCCTAGATTTAATCCCAGTTTTACCTTTTGGAACCTATTCTTTTTAAAATTCAAACCTGTTGTGTGGCATTCAAACATGAAGCAGGCATCCCTCTGTATCATAGTATGATAAGCAGGGATCAGTAATTACCCATGTTGGGCATTTGCCATTTATCAGAGCTTATCTCCTGCCTTGGTGGTGGTGGGGTGTCTATGAATATTCTAATTTATAGGTGTGCCTATGATTAACATAGTATAAAGTTGTTAGCTATCCCCTGAAAGAACCTCAACATAGGTCTGAAATGCTGAATGTTAATCCTTGGCAAAGAGCTTATTGTTTAGCTCATCATACATCTTTGCATCACTGGATGAGACATGTTTCAACCCAATATAGTTTGAAAATGAAATAATCTTATGTATTCTTTCTGACTCTACAAAACTGAGCACTAATCTTTGGCAAAAAATAGTTTAACCATATTAAGGTGTTTATGATAATAATAGAAAAAATGTTTTACCTCTTGTATACTAGTGTTCAGTGGTATATTTAAAGATATTGATTCATCATTGGATATCTTGTTAGGCAAATGAACACAACTCCACTCATAGTGTGCCTGAAGGAGACATTGGCATAAAACAAAATGGTGTTATGAAATCGAAGCATAATTATGAGACAAAATACCCAAGAATCCTGCATCTGAGTAAGGATATGTGGGAGAGCACAATTTGGGACATGTGCTCACATACAGCCAACTGCTTGCAAAGTTTTTTATTGTTTAACACAGCAATACATACATTTATTTTATGAATAAACTATAATTTATAATTTTTATATTATATAAATATATTGAAATATAATAACAAAAATAAACAATACATAAATAAATGGACAGGATGTCTATGGAGATTGTCAGTCATCTATGTCATAGTTGTCCCAAAGGTGCTTTTTCAAGAGGCAACTGGACTTTCTGGTTTCTTTGAAGACATTTTGCTTCTCATCCAAGAAGATTCTGAGGTTTCTTGGATGAGAAGCAAAATATCTTCAAAGAAAAACAAGAAAGTCACATTGCCTCTTGAAAAAGCATCTTTGGGACAAATGGACAGTATATCTCTTTAGCTAAACATGCTTACAGTTCTATCTGTAATCAGGTACCCCAACAGGGTAGTTTTCTGATTATAAATATCTCCATGGTCTTATGGTCCCATAAGCTCCCATATATCTTAGTATAATTCAGACTGGGCAAGCGAACATCTGCATATGGTTAATAGTATGAGAATTCTAACAACAGATACATGGATATCCACTTTCTTTTTGGGAATACTTTCTATTCATAATAGATTATAATATGAGCACTTACTTTGGCCCTCTTTAAATCTATTACTGCTTCAAGCATAGGTATCTCTTCAAAGGTCCTCATCACAGATTCAAGATCTATTAAACACCCTAAACAAAGATACTCACTATTAGGTCTCTTAACAGAAAGTTTAAATTATGGAAATTACATTCCTGAAAAATATTTTAAAGCATACTCTCTAAGGCCAATTTGAAGGATGTCAAAACCAACTATTCCTGGGTAAAACTAGGTAGTAATACATCCTATATATCCAACAGATAGGGAACAATTAATGTCTATTAGTTGTTTGACATTTTAACACAATTACCCTAAGAGATTTGGACTTCAGAAAGCATTAATGTTCTCCCAGGCCTTAGGGTAGGATGAATTGAATTCCTTGTTAGATATGTTTGTCATATGTTACATATTATTGTGTTAAACAGTCACTCAGATTTACCATTTTGCTTATTTTTCTTACAGAGTGTTTTATTTATTTACTTATTATTTATCTTATTATTTTGCTTAACTTATTCTGTGTGTTTGTTTTTAATATTGTGAGTTGGCATGTTATATAAGTAAATAGTGTGTGCATTCAGCTTGAAACATTGCTTTCAGGTTTACCAAACTTTACTAAACTTTGGTATTAACAGAATTACAATCCCAGCCATGCTTTGTCCCCTATCTCTCCCTCCCTACTCCTTCCCCAGTCCAATTGAACAGGATGAACCTATAACCTGCCAGACCCCACCTACGTAGACTGTACCATCATCTTGAAGATTTTCACAAATAAGGTAAAATGAATCTCCCTCATACAAGCAGTCCTAGAGGCAACATGAAGGCAACATGAAGGCATTCTAAAGATAATGCACTGGATGATCACAGTGGCAGCTATAGCTTGTTTTCTCTTCCTTCATCCTTCATTTCTTCAAGCTTACTGTCTGGATATTCTTGCGAGAATAGGAATATTGCATTGCATGTCTTGGAACTGCAATGTTAACATTATTTCACAAAATTACTATTTTAATCAGCACTTAATGCTGGTTAAAATTAAGTATGTTCCTATAAACTTATATTATGTAATAATGTAATAATGCATTATTTCAGATACTATATGAACTGAACTGAAATTATTACATGAACCTTGCTTATATCTGATTCAGAGTAAGGTGACTCTTAATGTAGAAGTTAAGAAATCAAATGTTTTTCATTTCAAAACTTTCCAGAAAAATGTCCTGTCATATCATAAACCTACTTACTCAAAGAAAGAAAATGTTGGCAAGAGATTTAAATCCCTTAAATCTTAAGAAAGTATCTTTCACCAAATTATTATTATTATTATTATTATTATTATTATTATTTACTTTTGCCAAAACTGAACAAAAAACAAGGTTAAGGTTTCTGATGTTATAATTTAAAAGATGACTTTTAGAGTTTTCCCTCTTAATAAAAAGAAAGAAAAAAATACTGAATGAACACACCAAATCACAATCTACATTCTTGGTATGATTTTGAGTGCCTTTCAGTACTGAATAACTGGCATGCATAGTTTGCTGAGAACTGTCTGATAGCCAGAACAGGAACCAGGAAATATCAGGGTTAAGAATTTGCATGCAACGAACATATAACATGCTTTAGGTATGCTGCAGAGTATGGGAAGAATGATATTGACACGTTCACTCTTTTCAGTCATTCCAGTGAAATCGGATAGAGATCAGGCTACAATACAGAAGCAACCCTTCCATTCAAGCACATGCTTTTACATTCAAGAACAGATTTTTACACTTTAGGTGTATAAAACCAAGGGCCCAGATCATACAGACAGCTCTATTTCTATTCATACATGTTCACTCTTTCAATCAGGAAAACTGGGAAGAGAAGAAAATCAAGGTTTCACTTTTCATCAATTTGGAATGCCTATACATATGCAGATGAATGCCTGGAGGGTGTCAGAACCTCCCTAATACACTGGAAACATGTATTTATTATCTGCTGCTTTTTTTAATTGTCAAGAAAAGTCCATCTTTCAAGCTATTCTTTGCTATTCTATAAATAGCAATACTGAGAAAAACTGAGTATTCATATAAAAATTGTTCTAGCCTTTTCTAAGTCTAGAATACTGACACTTTAGAATTTTTCTGATTTGTATGCCAATATAAAATACATGAATATAAGTAGTCCTCAATTTACAATCAGCTGCTTAGCAACTGTTGAAGTAATGACCGACCTGAAAGAGACTTATGACTTGGATGTGAAGTAAAAGTTAGCCACACGATTGAACTTCGAGCACCCAACAACACGGTTGCATTTACAGCCATTATTGGAGCATCATTTGCAGTTGCATTTTACAATGGTTTTGCTGAAAACTGGAACTTGCTTCCAGATTTGGGCAAAACTGCACCCATAGTGAACCTTTGTTTCCTTAATGACCGCTGCAAAAAAGTCACATGAATGACTCTTTTTATGACTACTGCGATATATCACTGTAATCATCAGACTCCATTATGGTTGTATGTTAAGGACTACCTCTACCCAAGGAAGCAACCAGACTGCTTTCTATGTATTCACCCTATTTAAATTTAAATATTTAAATATTTATATAAATTGACTATGATAATGTAGTATTAGTTGTGACATCAATGGCTTCCTGAATCCAAATACCAGATATCTGATTAGTACAAATGTATCCATTATTATTGGATGGTTGAGTTACTGTCTGGGTTGTTCTAAAGCACTAACTAAACAATTTTACAAACAAGACCATCATAAAATTATCCACAGACTTTCTATCTCAGTTCTGCATAGCAGGGCTGTGCAGAGACAGCAGCCACATGGGACTTGCTAAGATATGATTGCTTTAATGGTTCAAGAAGAGGTCCTTCACTCATGCTCACATGCTTGGAGAATTACCATTTTTATTCCTCCATCTCTAGCAACTGTCTCAGTTTTGCAATTCAGCTGTAAAATGGAAAAAAAGAGTAACCATATCCCCACTGAGGGTTTAAAAAGGCACAAGGAAGACTTGCTTGACTGAGCAACCTTCAGTGAATAGATAATCTCAAAACTTCCTACTGCAATTGAATCATAAAATAAATATAGGGCTACGTATTAGGTGGACATTTCCCCTTAGTCAACAGGCCTGTACAGGATTACAATGTTTAAGGGGAAAAGGTGCTTCAGAATTTTATTGGTCATGGACCAAGCATTGGCCCACAATTCCTCAACATGTATTTTTGCCTGTTTGGAATGGAAAGTGTGGCCATGTGACTCCAGGAAAAAGCACAGCTGCTTTAACAAGGTGTTGGCTAGTGCTCCACCAAAGCGTCTTTGCCCATTGAATCCAAACAATTGGTGGTGATGAGAAAGACCCACCTACCAGGTAGCGCTATTTTTATAATGGTAAAATAAAGCTTAAAGGCCAATGCAAATGATACTTAATAACTTTAATATACAAATAAAGCAATCCCAAGCAATACCTGAGATGCTTCCAGCCGTTGAACAGCCTCGAACATTGTGTTCAAGTGTGGCTTTTCCTCAGTAGAGTTGATATGGAAGCAAGAGAAGCACTTCAGCAGATGCAACAAATATACAACAGCAGAGTGTAGCCAGAGCTTCTGAGTTACCTATCATATAGAGAAACTCACTTGAAAAAGATGGTCTTTCCTCTGGATCGGGTGCCCAAGCAGATTCCATTAAAGACACCACCAATTCTCGGTAAGGAATATCAAGGGGCAAAGTCTCTTCCCCAACATCTGGACGCTTCCCTTGTGACATGCTGAACATAATTTGCAAGTAATGTACAACATCTGCAAAAGTCAATACATGCATATCTTAGAAATATATGTGTATTTCTTCCAATTTTAGAAATTGAAACACAAGTAGTAAATTCACACTTTAAATAATATTGTGTTCTAAACCTAATTTAGAAATTTTTAAATGCAAAATAATTATCCTGCCCTTCCTACCAATATTCTGCAATATATGGTATTTTTATTACAATACAATAGTACAATACAATATAAGCTTAAGACAAAGGGGAAACAATGGTCTTTAAAAATACTGTTCTACATTAATCTAAATTTTAACAGGTTATTCTAACTCAGCTATTCTTTAACAGAATTAGATAAAGACAAAAATCTGACCTTCGAATGGTTTTTTTCTTGACATCACTTCCCACATAATAATGGCATAACTGTTACAAACAAAAATGGCATAAGTGTTACAAACAAAAATGCATCTAGTATGTATTTTTATATTAGCTATTTTTCTCCAAGGCAAAATAATCTCAGTAAAATGAAAATATCCCAGTTACTTTTGTTTTGTGGGAAATCTACGTCCCAATCCAACAACAAAGCAAGGATATTAGTATCTGAAATATTCTCAGTGACTATTTGGGACAAATACCTTTGGTATCTTAAAAACAAAGTAATTTTTTTTATATTCAACATTTGTGTAAATAAATAAATAAATAAATACATGCACACACATATATACATACATACATAAAATAGACTTATTACACCTAATACAAATACAAGGATACTTTCTCAAATGTTATTTAAATATTAATTATTAATTAAAATATTAATTGCATTCTTGTATCAGTATATCCCTGACGTACTAGAAATTAAACAGAGTACATTTTAGATTTCCATGCTAATTCTATTCTTATGTAGCCACAAAAGAAACTTTGGAAGATTTCACATCTATTTTTTATTGAATAAATCTCCTTTTTGTATAAATTTAGCAAAACGTCCTTCCATACAAGATATGGCATCTTAAAACCAGAAGCTGACTTTTTTTCAAGAACATATGATTAAGATGAACCTACATCCATTGCCTAGGATTAAGCTTTTCTTTATTTAAAATGGAAGCAATGTTTTTGAAAATATGCAGGAAGCTGTATTGAAAGAGAACACAAAGCAGTTCTTTCAGCAAATCAGAGGTTATTGTGATAGCTGGATGCAGTCTTTGGATATGTATCATTGTTTGTTGCTAATATAATAGTAATAGATGCATTACAGAATTCTTTATTGGCCAAGGAATTTGTCTTGGTGCAAATGGTCTCAGTGTACATAAAAGAAAAGATACATTCGTCAAGAATTATAAGTTACAACACTTAATAATAGTCATATTGCATATACAAAACACTGGAACAGCCAAAGTCCTTAATGAAATATGTAAACTCTATACTTTGACTTACACTGTTAGTTAGTTAATACCCCTGTAAAAATTCTCGGAAGGGTAGCTTTTCACTAAATTAAAAATGCTTTAAGTAACCTAAAAAGGGTTAAGATGTTCCTTTCAAGAAGCTAGTAATAATAAGTTTGGATTAACATTTTTGTGACCCTATTTCACAATAAGATGCAGGTGTGTGTGTGTGTTATCTGAAACTTAGGGATGAATTTTCCAAGCATGTGTACAATACAAAGCCTGAGAGAAGGCATGCATGAAAAAAACTTGCATTATGCAAGACATAACAGGATGGCAAAGTCATAATTGTATACAGGAACTCATTCTTAAATTGTCTCCAGAGGCACTTTAAAAGTTTAATGAAACTGACTGGCAAATACCAGATGCAAAAGTGCATTGGTTCTGCTGATTGCTATTGAACAAGAAAAGAAAAGAAATATATACCAAATAATACATAGCTGATTAGAAACACCACTAAGAAAACAATCTTCCTAATAAAAAAATGCTGACCTTAGCCTCCAAAAAGAAGTATGAAGTATTTCTGTGGAGACTGAGACACCAAAGTATACAACATTTTGGGCCTTTAATCTCACTGCATTTTACATATGTTATCTGTAATGCCCAATATGGCTAACTTTTTATATTTTTAAAAATAAGCACACATTGTTCTGAAAATCCATAATAGAATAATATACCTGTATATATCATGCTTTACACTTGAACAGATTTTGCTGGTATCATAACATTCAGGTGGTATGTAAATGATGGTCCCTCCTTCAGACATTGATTTATCTCCTTTTGAAAGTGACATGGACACCATGCGCCACTTTGATAAACCAAAATCTGCAATCTGAAAGATGGAAAAGAAGCGCAGGTCACCACGTGCAGCTCAGAGACACAAAGGCTTAGGTCCATTAAAAATATCTACTTTGGTCAAAGAAAGGCTCCTTTTATGAGAAGAAGCTTATTTTTTAAAACAAAACCTTTAAATTGCAACAATTATTTCAAAAAGGCAAGGAAGAAATGGCAGGCAGATCAGAAAACAAAAGGGACTGACTGATTAAAGAATGAAACCATAAAATACTTTTTGTGAGAATTTGTTAAGCTAGATAATATGGTAATTGCCAACATCAAGTGTGTGTGTGTGTGTGTGTGTGTATACATACACACACACACACACAATATGCCACTTGCTTTTCTAGACATTAGACTAACCTTGAGCAGAGTTCAATTTTACCAACAGCAATGTTTTATGTTATAAAACTAGAATCATGGTCACCACAAGCCTTCTTAAAGTTCTCATTAAGTAAGTGGTGATTTTTACTTTCCCTTTAAGACATAAATATGAGCAATGCAATTGTTTACTAAGACACAATATTGTTTTTCTGTATATCAATCACACAAATGAATTAGAAAATTGAAAGGAAATTTAATAATTTGCAAACTTCTAAAAATATGATATGTAGAAAAGAAGATGGAAACTGATCTCTGTTAAAATTCAAGGGGAGGACTAGGATTAACAGGTTAAAATTAAAAGAAAGGAGATCAACATTATTAGGAGGAATTTTCTGATAAGAGCTGTTAAACAGTGGAATAGGCTAGAACAATGGGGGATTCCCCTCGCGGGAGGTTTTCAAACAGTGGCTGAAGCTGCCTGTCAGGGTAGTTAGTAGATTTCACTCATTCATACTGAATATATAAAAAAGGGACAAGGGTTCAAGTCAGGGGTAGTCAACCTTTTTATATCTACCGCCCACTTTTGTATCTCTGTTAGTAGTAAAATTTTATCTAACGCCCACTGGTTCCATAGTAATGGTGATTTATAAAGTAGGGGACAAAACCCCTACCGCCCACCATGAAAGCTGGAATGCCCACTAGTGGGCGGTAGGGACCAGGTTGACTACCACTGGTTCAAGTCATGATATTGTGCTTGCCATCTGCTGCAGATGCCTCTGTACCTCACTGAGCAGGGAACTGAGCTAGATGACTATAGGTTTCACTCAAACAATAAAACCAGGAAAACGATTAAAAAATAAACTACTTGAATATATAGTCAATTAAGAGGATTTGTTTTTAAATTGGCAAAATTCTTTAAATTGGCAAAGAATTTCGGAATATTTGGTACAAATCTAACTGAAATAAAGTTGCGATTATAGCTTTCCCTTTTTCATTTTCAAAGGATTTAGCAGTTGAACAGCTTCAAAGGACTTTTGGTAAAACTTGGCATAAATTTAGGAAGTAGGACTTGGGATACTCCAAGTGTGAAATGCTTGTCTCTTATCTCTTTCTCTCTGATTTTTGTGTTGTCCATCTCACTCTTTTCAACATTGATCTGTCTTATCTCACTTATGTGCAAGATTTTTCTCTCTACTGTAAAGTTTCTACCCCTGATTTTTCCACTTCTTCTCTGTAGAAGAGCCCAGCCTTACCTTAACATGGAACTCACTGTCAAGTAAAATATTCTGGGTCTTCAAATCATGGTGCATGAGTGGAGGACTCAGGCTGTGAAGATAATTTACTCCCAAAGCAATTTCATACAAAATGCGATACCTGAGTGACCAAGCAACGTCGGGATAGATGTTTTTCTATTTAGAAGAGAGAAAGAACACAACACATGGCGATATAGAGAGACAGACTGGAATGGTTGGAAGAGCATCTTGAACTAGCTGATCTACCGGCTTATGTATTTATTTATCGAATTTTAAAACCACCCATCTCCCTCACAGACAGACTCTGAGTGCTGTACAAGGATGATTAAAATGTTAAAAGTTAATTAAAAGGTGGGGAGACCTTTTCAGGGCACTAACCAGCCCCACAGCTGTGTGCATCTCTGTGAGCTCCAAGCAAAGCAGTAGAGCCATGTTTTCCAACCTTAGCAAAAGGCCAGGAGAGTTGGGGTCTACCTCACCTGGGGCGGGGAGAATGTTCCAAAGGCCTAGGCCAACACAGAGAAGGCTCTTTTTTGGACCCTAGCAGTCAGAATTCTTTAGCTGACAAGGCCTTCAACATAACTTCTCCCTGATTGACAGGATGGGATGGGCTATGTAATGGGATACTATGGATAAAATGTAGCACTCTCTGGTCAGCAAATTTTGCCCACAGTCAGGAGTTCGAACCTGAATAGCTGAAGGTTGACTCAGCCTTCTATCTTTCAGAGATCAGTAAAATGAGGACTCAACTTGTTTGGGGCAATATGTTGACATTGTAAACTGACCAGAGAGTGCTGTAAAACACTGTGGAGTGGTATATAACTCTAAGTGCTATTACCATTGCTATTGTCAAGATAACCTGAAGACATCTTCCTTTAAGTCACCAAGAATTGACCTCAACTAGATAACACCTTTATCCTTTAGCAATTGCCCAGTTTATTTATGTACACAATAATTAAAACTACACAATTAAAAATTAATAAAATTAATTACAAAACTAAAACTATTTCACATTCATTCTCAATCTATAACAATATTTTGAACATAATAAAGAAAAAATTATATGTTCTGGAGAATGGCTATATTCAGTAGCTTTTTAGAGACTCTCTAAAACACTTGTCATTCCATATCAATGCATAAAGATGGGAAACTTGTTCTCAAATTGCCCCTTTCTGGACTAAGACACAACACTGGTTAGAACATGCGCTCTTCTTCTTTCTGATGCATTAAGTTAACTCAGTGTTTCTCAGCTTCAGCAGAAAATGTGTGCGCTTCAATTCCCAGAATTCTCCAGCAAGTATGAGTTAGGGTTTCCATATTTTAAAATTAATAAAGTAGTTCTAAATGCTTGCTACAATTGTGCATACTTACCTCATATAAAAGTTGGTTCAGTGATCCATTAGGCATATATTCTGTCACAATACCCAGAAACTGAGGTTCATTGCAAATTCCCAAAATTGGTAGAATGTAACTGAACCTTGCCTGATGTAAAATTTCAGCTTCTTTTAAGAGACTGTCTCTCTCACTGTAAGAATAAATGGCAAAACAATAGTCAAATTTATTTATCTTCCAGCGAATAGACTTAAAATGTACATTGTGGAAAGACAAGGTTAAAGGAAAAGAATAAAAGGCTTGTTTACATTTTAATTTATTTAAATATGTCCTTTCTCTTTGCATCTTTCACCGATTGCTGAAGTCAAAATATACAGTTGTTTTCAATTCTTTTCCCAGGATTTTCATTTTGAAGCTAGTTTTAGTTTTGCTCATCATTCTGTGGAGTACAGCAAACTATATTTCCTACAGATTTATACATTTTACCTTAAAATCAGTCCTAGCAAGTTGGCTCAGACATTAAGGTAATTTAGAATTTTAAACCGGGACCAAATCATAGCATGAATTTCTGCTTCCAATTTAGGTGTGAATAAAAGTGCTGTTTGAAAATGTTAGCTTCTTTTTTGTATTTCCAACTACTGTCTGTTTTATTAAAACAAGCCAGCTGCAAACTAAATATTAATGTTCATAAAACCAGTTAGGGATAACTAGTTTTATTTGACATAATGCCAAAGAGTACATACAAGATATCTGCATCTTGTTTCTGTGATGAAAACTAAGTGTCTCTTCTTTGTGGGAACTACAATTTTGGCTCAAATAAAGGCATCCAGGTTATAACTATCCTACAACAGTCATTTCATGTCTCCAATTCATCTGATATGGTGACCATATTTGGCCTGCAAAATCAAGATGATGAACAGATACAGCAAAGAGAACCATCTTTGCTGCCTTCTACTGGTAGTTTGCATTTTTTCCAGTCTAGGCATAATTGTATCGATCATACTACAAAGCAGGTGTGGTTGTGCCATTATGTAATAGGGGAGCTGAGTACAATCCTCAAAACTAGAGCTTTGTAATTCAGAAAACAGTAACATACAAGACTCAAGACAAAGTAGTAATGTGTTTAGAACAGGGGTGTCAAACTTGCGGCATCACGGCGTCGTCACATGATGTATCATGACTTCCCTCTTTGCTAAACCAGGTGTGGGTGTGGCCAGCGCATGACGCATCCGGCTCACGGGCCGCGAGTTTCACAGCCCTGGTTTAGAACTATATGCATTAGGTTGAAGGATCAGAGATGTTAAGGCTGTGCCGGTGGACACATTTGGAACTGTGCCAAGAATGTTAGGCTAGAAAATAGTTACTATTGTAAGAGTTGTGGAAAACAAAAAAGGAATCTTACACTGAAATTAAGGAGATATTAAAATGGCACTTCTTAATTAAGATATCATGTCTATTAAAAATGGTAAAGGTACCATATATCTTTTACAAAAACAATTCCACCAAAGGGAAATCGATAAGTAGAGACTAGACCACTGATGGTGAACCTTTTTGGCACTGAATGCCGAAACGGGAGCAAGTATGCATGTGTGTGCTGGAAACCGGAAGAGCAGCCGGTTTCTGGCGCGCATGCATGCATGCATGAAGACCAGCCGGCCGGTGCACATGTGCGCACGTGAAGACCAGCTGGCTGGCATGCTGGAATCTGCAAGAACAACGGGGCCCGGCTTGAAATATAGCCTGCACAAGAAATCAGGAAATCCAGGCAGTTCAAATGAATGTAAGGTTTTATTGCAAGCTTAAGCTCTCTACAAG
>AZIM01002519.1:135321-149221 GCA_000516915.1 Ophiophagus hannah
AAGGGGTCAAGCTATTTTCTAAAGTGCCTGTANCAGTGAGAACAATCAACCAATGGAACACCTAGCCCTCAGAAGTTGTGGGAGCGCCATCACTTGAGACTTTCAAGAAGGGATTGGACTGCCATTTGTCAGAAATGGTGTAGGCAGGGTCTCGCCCTTGGATGGGGGGTTGGACTAGATAACCTACAAAGTCCCTTCCAACTCTGATTATATGTTATCTGTTATTGTGCAATTGATTTTCCAGGCTCTACAACCTCCCTCCCTTTGCACACTTTAATTAAATCCCAATGAAAGAAATTAGGATGGATGTCCTCTCACTAATGGAGTTTTCCAGGTTGTCTGGTGTGAGCATCCACAGAGGCTTAGAGAGAGAGGAAATCTGAAGAACAGAAGAAGAGTGATAGAATTCCCGATACAACTGACACAAACTCAAGGTAAATTGCTCCAAACTCGATTGCAGAAAATACAACTTCAGCAACAGAGTGATCAACGCCTGGAACGCCCTACCTGACTCCATTGTTACAGCCTCAACGTCCCACAGCTTCAATCTCAAACTGTCTACCATGGACCTCACCCCATTCCTAAGAGGTCCTTAAAGGGGGCATGCATAAGCGCACCAATGTGCCTACCGTCTCTGTCTTACTGTCCCCATTTATCTGTATTAAATCCCTTTGTTCTTTGTTCTATTCATACTTATACTTGTTATCTTGCACATGTTTGACAAATAAATAAAAGTAAGCTCACTAAGAGAAATTTGGGGGTGGGGGAGAAGAAAATCTGCAGACTGAGATTAAAGTAGAGAAATATAAACCTCTTTAGTGGGAAGGACATTCTTTGGGAGAGAAATTGCTAGACAGCAGTATTAAGTGCTATCAAGATACCAATCAAGAGATGAAGTAAGAAAAGGGATAGAACTCAGTTTTGCTTTGTGACAATTTGATTCTCCATAGCAAGTTATTATGTCGAGTGATCCTCTATTTCTGTCCATCTCCTTTCAACCAAACATTGCTATTATGCTGCTTCACTAAGTGGCTGAAGAAGCTGCACACATAACTGGAATGAAGGAAGGGTGAGCATTGCTCAAGCTGACCTTTGTTTGCTGAAATGTTTTAGCTGCAAATGAAAAAACATTTTTGACAGAATAATCAGAAACTAATGGATTTAAAAAGTAAGCTAAAAATGTGAACAGGTCATTGAAATTATGAATATTAGCATGACCTCCTCTCATCAATTGAGTTAGATTTTGAAGAAACAATAGAAAGAAATAAGTCAAAAGTAATAATACATTACTTACATCCGCAGGTCATAAATCAGAGGCATTTAATGGTGCCATAATAGATTTCTGTAACCTTTCAAAAGCTACAAGGGCTAAGTCTGAAATCCTAAAGTATGACATATTATCCAAAGCTCAAACTAATTATCACATGTAAAGCTGGAGGGAAAGACAGTGAGGCTCAGATACAAAGACTCTAAACAATATGTGCAGTACTGACTGCAGTCGATATATTATGTCAATAAAGAAGATGTTAGGACTGTAAATCATTATATGAGGCTATACGATATTTCAGCCAACAACAACAATGCTATATTGAAAATATGTCAATAGGTTGAGAAGGTACATTTTGAGATTTATTTGGTTTTTAATGTGTTTAAAGGAATGAAATGTCCATAGTTTACAGAATGGATCTGGCTGAATGAGGTTTTTTTAAAAAATCAAAGCATTTCTTATGTGCCTGTATTCTGACTCTGATAATAGTGTTCCTCTAAGGTTGTATTCTGTTGTGGCCTGTCGGCCGCCAGCCCCCTTAACAGCTGAATCAGAGGAGGAGGAGGAGGAGGTGTGGGAGTCAGGATCAGCTTCAGGACAACCTGGGAGCTCCAAGGGGGAAGAGGGAATGGAGCTGGCAGAGAGAGAGAGGGAGACAGAGGCAGAGTTTGGGCCATCCACCAGCCCTCAGTGGAGAGTCAACAGCCCCCAGGTCTGGAGGTGGTTGATGAAGAAGAGGAGGAGCTGGGTCCAGTGCCTGATGCATGACTGCGCAGAAGGCAGAGAAGAGGAGAGCAGTTGAAAGCCGTTGGCCAATCCTGGGGAAGGAAGAGCCACCGCTGCTAGCAAGGCCCCACCCTAGCTCTGGGGATAAAANGCCAATCCTGGGGAAGGAAGAGCCACCGCTGCTAGCAAGGCCCCACCCTAGCTCTGGGGATAAAAGGCAGGAAGCAGAGATTAATAGGTGTGGCAGACAACTATTTATCTTCTGGCCAGCCACACTTGTTAGTCTGCAAGAGAATCTTTTTGCTGGGGCTGCTGGTATTCCTAATAAAGGAATATTTTGAGTTCACATCTGAGAGTTTGTCATATTTGGGGAGCTGGGTCAGAACATATTAATTTTATAAGGGATGATTTGAAAACATAGCAAAATATGCGTAATTGAGACATATTTATGAACTAATGTGATGATCAAAATCTAAACTCAATAATTCTTTTCACTGGGTGTTCTATCATGAAAGAAATTAAAATAAACAATAAGTCAGAAGGTGCTAGCCAAACTATCTGATGGAATAAAAGCAATTTGAGGCTAAGATTGAATACTATCAAAGAAACAGCCAAATGAGGGGGGAAATGAGGGGATATCTTATGAATATCTGGAAGACAACAATGTTTAGCTATCCTGGAGGCAAATAAGATTAGAGAATTATGGAGTTGGAAGAATAGTTTGAAGTCATCAAGTCAAATTCCTTGTGTACTGCAAAAATTAACTTGTTTTGCAAAATAAATTGGAAGTTATTGATAAAGCTTTATATTAGTGTTATGTTGTGAAAAATTCCTCTCCCCATGCAAAATAATGTTGTGGCAAAAATTTCCAAAGTTTTTTACCCTTGTAAAAAAGACATTATTGTCCTTCTCAGGGTGGTATGGAATTGAGATTCATGTCTCTTTCTGTTGCACAGCTCTCCCATCACTTCTAGCTATATTTCCTGTTCTGAAAAAAATCCAGCAGAAGGAATTTGCACATTGTGTCTTCTCTTGAATTTAAGGCAAATATGAGAGAAAACTGCAGACTGCTTATGGTGTAGTGATATGATGAAAGACAAGGTACATACTGCATAGATATACCTTAACTACTTCATAATTAAATTTAATTTAAAAATATATGCCCTACCTATGAATATGTTCTTGTCTTTAGGGAATTTTGTTTTACATAAAATTGAAGTAGAATGATTCAGTAAGGCGATTAGCACTTTGATTTTGTAAAGTTACAAATGGAGTAAAATGAAGGATTTGAAATAAGATTTAATTAATCTTATTAATTAATCATAAGAATCCTTCCTATTGAATTCTCTTTAAAGATGGTGGATGAGATTTTGAAAATTGGACACTAGTTGGACTTACTAATACAGAACCAAGCAAATATTTTAATATTGGACATACTGAAGGATGTTTTTGAACAATGGGCTCAGAAGTTAATTTTAAGGGTATCTGCCTCTTTAGATATACTATGTTTAAAATGTTATGAAAAGGAAACAAGTTATATTTGACAAGATTGAGACTAATCTGAAAATGGATTTAAAAATGACAAGCTACAAAAATATGATATGGAAAAATATGCTACATTGGACATGCAAAAGAAGTTGGCTGATGTCTTAATAATTAAAACGGATGTACAAATATCAAACCAAGAAAGGAAATTGGATAATTTTCTTGTACTCGATTTACAGAAGAGGATTGTTAAAACTTTGAAAAATTTTATGAAGCACAGAAAAAAAGTGAAAAGAAATCAAATTCTAGAACATTACTTGAAGGGACCAAAGATCAAGGGGATTAGAAGTAAAAGGAAGGAATATAAAGTTGATTTATTTGACCAAAGTTAAAATAGATATGTTGTTATCTCTGGTAACTAGTAATAGATTTTTGATGATCAGGAGTGAAATTGGGAGGCTTTAAGGATTTGTGCATAGATAAGAGATGGGATATGGGAAGAAAAGATCTTTTTATTTTAAGAGAAGGTGATAAGTTATTAAAATTGGTTATATTTGTAATGAAGGGGGAAATAATTTCTTTTTATATTTCTTTTCTTCTTTATTATTTTTGTTTCTTTTCTATTTTTCTTTCTATTTTTTTCTTTTTTACATGTTCTATTTTTTCTTTTTATTCTTGTTTGCAGTAGTTTTTATTCCTTTAATTGCAATAAATTATTGGAAGTAAGACATGCCTAAATTATCTGAAATAATATCTGATTTGTTTCGCATAATTTCAAAAATGTCTTTTCAGACTATAATTCTGGTAACTGAAGTTAACAAGAAAATATGCAAGGAAAGAAACAGAGTTGCATATCTGAACATTTCATAATCTAACATTACTGCCTAGAGATTCATTGAAAAAACTTTGTCTTGTTTGTGATGGTTCTGAGAGAGAAAGAGGCTGCCTCTGAGAATTCAGGATTTGCCATCACAAAATAGATTCATTTGAATTATATCACTGTTTTGTGAAGAGGCAACATTTAGAGAAGAATAATGCAGCTTTCACACATGATTTTAGATTCTTTCCCTCACTTCCCATAAAATACAAAATAAATTTCAATGCTGAACCTACTGAAGTTCCATATCAGCCAAATAAAATTTAAAACACCCAACAGCTTTATTTTGCAAATAATAACACTGTAATTTTTAAAAATTCAAACATTCAGTCACCTAAAACTCATATTAGTTATTAAAAATACTATTAAAATACTGTTTCAAAGACCCAAGTCTCAGCTTGCTTACACAAATAGATATTATCTTCAGAGGTAAAGGTAAGCCTTGATATTGGCATGTAAAATATAGAATGGACTAATTGACAAAACAGATTGAAATAAATAGCTTTAACAAGTTGAACTGGGAAAATCTTTTTAATTGAACCAGGGCTAAAAGTGCCAAGAACACTGACTTTTTACCTAAAAAGTTGCTTCTTAGTGCCAGGATTAATACTAAATATGTGTTGCATTTCATGAGATCACTTGCAAAATATATGCAGTTAAGTGCACAACATAGCTTTGGCTAAAGAAGATAAACTGAATTGGACCTAAGAATTAGCTGCACTTTTTTTTGCTTCTTTCCTGAACCTGTTAATAGTTTCTTTGGTGTAAGAACTATCCAGGATAGAGGAAAAAGTATTAGACTACCCTTCCTGATTAATTGTCTTCTATTATAGGCCACGTCTACAAACTCAGCCTTTTGGGAACAGAACACTGCTGCTGTTTAGCTTGACTGAACTCAACAGGAATCACTTATGTGTAGCAGGCATAGGATTATGCTATAAAAATCCAAGTCTCAGCTTGGGAGAAATAAACTAAGCCATTTCAAGGCAAAGATACTTTATATTGCAGTTCCATGTTGGGAGCCAGATTGGAAACTTCAAGTTTTGGTGGATAATGTGAGATTCCTGGAAGCTTTTCCCCCATAATTTGATAAACCAGAAAACAAATAAAAACCTGTTGTTTATCTCTGATTTTTTAATTTGTGTGGATGGTCTACATAAAAATGTAATCACAATTTTGCTCTAGGTGCAGTAAGTAGCTCAGCCAAGATGTACTCCCTCTGCAGTTTGCCTTAGCAATGTAAATCTATCCCTTAGTTGTGCAAAAGAGGAACTTTCCCTTGAGATGTGTGTTTTCTCATTCATAAGCTTTAGCCACCCTTGCTCTTGGAGATCCCTCAACATAAACATAAGAGGGAATATATTTTTGTCAGCTGTTGACTTACAAACCAGCACTCTGTTGTAGTATCACCTGTTGAACAATATGTATACTAGGAAGGATGCCAATGGTTCCACAATTAAACATTTCCAAGATGTCTACAAAGGAACTGTTGTTCTTTAGTTCAAAGTATATAAACCCAATTCAACAAAACAATGAATCCTATTAAAGTGTATAATGCTTCTCTGCCTCTCCACACAAAAAAGACAGTTATTTACACTGCTACTTGGAAAAGAAATGGCCTAGAATGTGTAATAGCCAGAAGGCTGAACCTTTCAAGACAAGAATGCAAACTTCATGCATTCACATTAGTGTCAATGCATCTTAAAAGCAAATATTTCCTTGCAGTCACTTCTGGTTTACTAAACTGAATCAGAAAAAGTTAGGGAGGTTCATTCTTTTTGGAGAATGTGACACAACCTAGTTTTAGAAGGCTATTTGATTCTTTTGCACTGGCATTGCAATCTCAGTTTAGGACTATGCACTTGCTTGACCTATTTAGTTGCTCTTTGGTTACTTAGCTCTTTATCTTAGCTAGATATAATTTCTGATGTCCCAATCAACCAGAAAGAAGACTTTTTATTTACCACAATGGCTGCCAGTTCCCTACCTTTACCTCTGTGGAGCAAACAAATAACAATTCCATGGTGACCTAATCAAGGGTCAAAGGAAAGTTAACCCATCCTCAAATAGCTAATAATCAAAACATATGATTACTATCAAGCAATACTGGTATCATGATGCTGCTGTTACCATTGTCCCTTTCTCCCCACTATTTTCCTTATTTCATTCTGGGGATACATGGAGTTTTCCCACTATACAAACATAGGAGAACCTAGGCCCTTTCACTTTTGGCTAAAACAGCTTACAACAACCAACTGCTGAGAATTGTCACGCAGAAATATCTGGAGGGCTACATGTTTCTTAAAACTAAACAACAGAAAATCATTCCACAGAAGTGGGTTTAAGCTGGCTACAAAAAATGTGGACAACTGCTAAAAGGCAGGAAATAATTTGTCTATCTCATTGCTTAACCCTTAATAATTGTCCAGACACAATAACCCCTAAAGCTATATGGAAATAGCAGCCATCTTAAATCTTACTTTGTTCCTTCTCAAGAGGAAAATGTTTTAAGCTAATGTTTCTTGAACAGAGATATTTTGTAAATCATCTACTCTGTGGGAGAAATGTCAGTACCTATTTCTGTCTCACTAACATGATGGAATCTGATTTCAAAGAACAATCTGCAAGGGACTCTTTATAGCCAAGGCTGCTCATTGTATTCAGCACTTGCTCTCCTTGCATGTATCACATGCCTGCATAACAGAAGGAATAGCAGGTTTGTTTAGGCACATGCAAGGTACATGTGAAGTTCAACACACTCAGCTGGCTTCCTTCTATAACCTTTCCAGGCAGGAACATAAAAAGCATCACTGGTAGATTACAGCTTAAGAAAAAAAAAACATCTCCCAAGGCTGAAATGATTTTCAAATTACTTCTGATGTTACTCTTTGCCCTGCTTCTAGCTCAGACTAACAACACATTTATCTTGCTGAAATTTAATCGGAGAGTTTGGAATCACAATTTAGATATAGCAATAGGGCTGCAGTTATACAGTATTTATAGAAAAAAAGAGGCAGGATCCAACAGTACAGTAACCCTTGACCTACAACCATTTCTTTATGCACCATTAAAAGGTACAACAACACTGTAAAAAGTGACTTATAACTGGTCCTCACACTTATGATTGTTGCTGCCTCCCTATACTCATGTGATCAAAATTTGGTACTTGGTAATTGGCATGTATTTACAGAAGTTGCAGCATACCAGCATCATGTAATTGCCATTTGTGATCTTCCCTGCCAGGTTCTGATAAGCAAAGCCAATGTGGAAGGCAGAATTCACTTAACAAACATTTGATTCACTTAATGACTGAAGTAATTTGCTTAACAAAAGATTTTTAAAAAGTTTGTAAAATCAGGTGTGACTCACTTAACTGACTACCTATACACAACATGCCCCACTGCCTAATTTCTTGCCCTCAGCCCAGGTAGTTAAATCTGCTTGTTCCTGAAATTTGGCATGTTGCAGCAATTTTTGTTGCCATTCTCACAAATGTGCAAAAAAAAAAAAAACCCTTTCAAAATCTGCAACTCTATGCAGACATTTCTTTAAAGCACCATTTGAAAATGGGGTTCATTTCTGCATAACAAACTTGTGCTCTCAGTGTCTACAATTGTACAAGCTACCAGCAAGAAATCAAAAGTGATATTTCTAAAAGCAGTTTTTCATAGCTTGCTGTGTGCATAGTGACCTTAATTTTGACTTCAGAACACTTACCAATAAAATAACTTTGAAATATAAATTAGTAAATAACCTGCATGATATTGTTTCC
The DNA here is from genome assembly GCA_000516915.1 of Ophiophagus hannah. NCBI lineage: Eukaryota > Metazoa > Chordata > Lepidosauria > Squamata > Elapidae > Ophiophagus > Ophiophagus hannah. The sequence continues at coordinate 143,449 of AZIM01002519.1, forward strand.
AGATCAGAGGAGAAGACAAATATTTCTTTAGATAAACTGGTGATAATTTCAGATGGAATCAGATTAAAGATCAAATTGCATCTTCACCTTGAAGTTAGTCCATTAAAGCTAATTTTATCTAGTTGGGCAGTCTTTGAATTGTTTAGCTTATTTTATAGAGTTATTTTCTTCTTATTCTGCTGCTACATTCCAAATGAGGCTTTCATGTAGCAGTAACAGAAAACCAACCCATTAAAGTGAAAAAAAAATAGAATGTTGATAAGTATATTACTAGTGGCAGTCACAAGGTTAATGTAGCTTTAAACCACATTAGAGCAGGGAATAAACTGATTGGTGCCATAATGTTTCACAAGACTTATCTTGTTAAGGAATAAGGAACTTCAAAAATATTTCTAAACAATTATTCCTGATCATATGCAAGTGTAGCACTTCTATGCTAATCTGCAAATCAGAAAAAAGTCATTTTCAGGAGCTGATTAATTAAATTTAATGCCAAATTTGGGATATGTATTGCCGCACCTTTAAAAAAGAGGCTGCACTGATCTGTCATACTAGCCTTGCAGTAACTACTTAGGGTTAAGCAGTTAACAGTTGTATTTGTGGTTGGTTAATGATGTCATTAGAGAGCCAGATTGGTTAAGGCAGTCAAATCTTAAGGGGTGTCAAACTCGTGTCATCACGGCAGCATCATGTGACATATAGGGACTTTTTTTCCCCTTTGCAAAACCAGGCGGGGGGCAGCATGTGACGCATCCAGCTCGTGAGCTGCGAGTTTGACCAGGAGTGTCAAACTCCTGGTCAAACTCCTGGTTTGACACTCTTGGTCCTGATTTGACACTCTTTATCAAGCTAAAAGCAAGGAGACCACGAGTTCTAGTCTAATCTGGGCCAGTCACTTTCTCTTAGTCCTAGGAAAGTAGTAATGGCAATCATTTCTGAACAATCTGTCCAGGCAGTCTTGGAGGAATTGAACATAAGTGAAGGGGGAAAAAAACGTCATTAATAGTTTACCTACATATAGTTGAGGTGGGGGGAGTCCCTTAATATATGTTGCCTATACTAACAACAAAATATTTGGAGATTTCTAGTAGGCTACTTCCAGTCAGGAAGGGAGAAAACTCAGCTAATCTGAGCATGCTTCTGGAAGAGAGTGCAATAAGGGTTGCTACTAGTTGTTGAGCCTTTCCACTTTCACTAAAAGACTCGGAGCCCTTTAAACCTCTTTCTGGACTTCTATTGCCCAGGAAGCTAGAAGAAAACTGAGCAGGTGATAACAGATATGATAGCTGCATCTGTTGATGAGCTGATCTGTAAACTACATGTCCTCAGACTCAGCCATCAAAGGAAACCAAATTATGTTTTCTTTCTCAGAACAGACAAAAGAGGAAAGAAACAAAGGATTTCAACAATAGGGACTCTGACCAAAGCAATCTGGAGAGAATATCGGAGCATCGCCCTGTACAAGTTACACTGAGGAAGGAGTTGAAATGTAGAAAAGGGGTTTTGAAGGCAGCTTCTTTTCCAAACAATTTGCACCTGGGAAGCCAGTAATTTATGGTTGTGGTGTGGAAAAAACCCTGTGACAGAACCAGAAAGTCCGACAACTTCAGTAGACAGCTATGATAAGGGAGAGCTCTTCCATGTTCAGCAATAGATGGAAGCAATTGAAAAGAATGCCTGGAAAGCTACAAATGGTTTGGAAAAGTGTGTATGTGTGTCTTCCTTTCCCAAAACACGTGGTGTGGAGTGTGGTGAGAAAGATCCCACTCTTCAGTCCCTTGCTTCTACTTTAACATTATTATAACAACTTCTATTTCTTGCATTTTATTCCTATCTGACATTTTTCTTCTTCTCTCTACAGCTGTATGTGTGTAAGTATCTGACAATTTGAGATAAAATGAGATTTGGTGCATGGAAGCTTATGTTTTAATAAAAGAGTTTTTAAGATGACACAAGATTCTTTGTTGTTTCTACAGATAAGGGAACCCTGGCTTACAGTCTTCAGGGAATGCCTTAAAGAAAGATCTTAAGAGGAAATATGGAGTAGCTCATTTAAATGCTAGACAATGTTCGGAGCACAGCACCACTTACACATACTAATAAGGATCAATTTGTATGCATTAGCTAAAGACTTGCTGGAAGTAATTTAATATTTTGTAAAACAAAGGCCTTTATCATATTTGAGTCACAGCATGACACTGAACAAGGTCACCAAATAAATTTGTTTATGTGTATCTGGTCTAGGCTTAAGATAATATTTACCAAAGACAGGGATCAGGGTTCTTAAGAGCTTTTTTTCCTTTTTGATAAGCAAATATCTTTTTGTACTTAAGGATTTATTTGTTAAAAGTCTTACGATGTTCAGAAGTGACTGTTTTCCAGATGCACAGAACCTTCATTCTCCCTTGTCTCCTTTTTGCAATACCCCAGCTTTTGAAGAATATGCACTTATTTTAATAATGTGAACTTTATTAACTCTATAAAGGTATAGCCTGACTGTAGTAGATGTTACACCATGTTGACCTCCCATCTCTGAAATGTCCCTTTCTCAAAACTGGATGTTTTATGGAAAAACTGCATGGATGTTGCTATTAATCTGATCAACAAGTTTACTTCCAAGATATTAAACTGTTTCTCCTACAATTAGCTATTTAATTTCAGAACTTTTAGAAATGTTCTTTGATGGGTTCCATGTTTTAAGTTGTGCCCCACTGGTCTGAAAATTAGAGGAATGGAATCACCATATGCATTGTATCAGCTAAGACATGACTCTTTCGTTATTTACAAATCTTGGCATCAGGTAATCCCACAGAAGTATACTACGACCAGGAATACTTATGTTGGAGAAACCCACTGCTTGAATTTTTGCACAACTAAACTGGATTGAATTCCACTGCTCTGCTCTCTTCATAAGACTCCATCCCTCTGTTGACAAAATAGGGCAGCATGTAGACACAGGTAAATGAGGATTGAAACTCCATTCTTCCTAGTTCCTTTCCATATTACAAACATAGGTTGGATAGGCCCTAATTAGTGGCAGACATAGCTATTGGAAATCTAACAGCAGAAAATAAATATTTTTACATTTTACAAAAACTAAGTATCTAAGAACTTATGCTAGCTCAAGGACTGGAAATCTACCAAGCCTTTTCTTAGGGCCCCTTGAGACCTTACTACTGTCCACCCCGTTTTTTCCCATGGCTGCCATTTTAGAAATGGTAGTTTCAGGAAAGAGCAATTAACTCTGTCCTTTCTCGTTATCCAGAGTCTTTTTCTTCAGCCCCATCCTCTCAGTGGCCATCATATGGTTGAATATTTTCCATTCTATTTTCTGATGAAATAATCGGAACATCTGCTTGTTGAAAATCCATTCTGTGGCATAATTTGCTTCATCTGACAGGACTATACCACTTTCCTAGGGCAGATTTACACTTTCTGTCTGACTCATCATCAGTCCAGACCATCCATCTCTCTGTGGATGCAGAAGTAGATGCCCTTTTGGCTTCAGGTTTGCATTTTCCAACTTTGATTCAGAACAGATCAAAGCTGCCTTAAGCTTTTCAGACAGTTTGTTTTTCACCAATTTCATCTGACAGAGGAGCAGCTTAGCTTCAGTTGACTGGTGTGCCTACCAAACCCACTCCCCTCCAGCAGCTGAGGAGTGGCCCATGAGTTATTTTGTCCTGGATGTGGATGTTTTCATTTTGTAAAAAAAATCTTGCACTTGATCCAACAATGGCCTGATAAGTTCATGAAATATCCTTATTCTTAGGAACTCATGCTTCATATAAACCTTCATCTTCAAATGGGCAACCCTTTCAATTTATAGGTGAAGCAAATTTCCCTCTGCACACCCTGTCCACAATACTGCAAGTACTTTTCCCCCCCTTTCCCTTCTTACTACTCTGTTTCTATGAGACTGAACCATAGCTTATTCTTTGCTACAAGTTTTTCATGGACCTACAGAGGAACACAGGAATGAAAGACCAATTAATACCCTTTTGTGTTGCAATGGTACCATAAAGAAATTTTCAAAGAAATCTGGTTTAGCATTATAGGAGACAATGAGAGACGGGGGCTGAAAGCATCCAAACATTTGCAAAAGCAAAAAAAAAAAAAAGACACTGATAGACTTGATCACCTGACTTGAAAGCACCTGTGACTTGCTTTCCCTGCCTGATAGGAAAGGCATGATGCAGTGGTGGGATTCAAATTGTTTTACCACCATTTTGGTAGGTGTGGCTTGGTAGGCACGCTTTGTGTGCACTCAGAGGCTTTCCTACTAACTTTCTTTTGCAATCCTGCACTCTCCCTGTGTCTTCAACAGCTGATGCACGGCAATCTGCTGTGCGGCATAAAGCAGCTGAGCTTCAAAAGCAGGAAATAAAGGTCAGTATGGAGCCAGGGTGGGCAGGAGGGCCCAGCAACTGATGGAGAGAACCGGTTCACTCCCAGATGATCTTAGGAGCTACCGGTTCAGCCAAACTGGGCCGAACCGGTAGAATACCACCACTGGCATGATGCAAGGGGTTGACCAATGAGTTTTGTAATGCAGTGGCCCCCAGATTTGGGCACCAGGGACCATTTCCATGGAGGGTGGTTTTTTTGTGGACTGGGGCGGCATGGTTTTGCATGCTGTCTGGATCCCGTGCATGTGTGGATGGGGCTTCGTTCACTTGTGCAACCTGGTTCTTGATGAGTCATGGATCAGTGGTTGGGGAACCCCTGTTGTAATGTCCATAATCTATATTGAAAAAATGCTTAGCCTATTTGCCAATCTATTGCAGTTTAGACTAGAATTTCCAAAGTTGGTTTAAGGATCAAAGGGGAGCAATTTAGGGTACTGGGCAGAATTGCCCTATTGTAAGGTAATAGAAAGACAGGAAGGAGGGATGACATATGTACCTGTGGCCATTGCACAGGAAGAAAGCATCTAGTAAAATTCAAACTTTCATTGGAGGAATGAAGTTTGAATCTGATTCTGTCAGCTGGGTATCCTTAGCACAAGAATATTTAGTATATTGTCAGAGTTCTTGCATGCATTTCTTTATTTTCAAAATTTGAACTTTTTAAAAACTCAAACTCAAACCCCAGCACTTAAAGCCAAATAGAAAATAAAATAGTGGTTTGATGTGGATGGAAATTCAGAATATAGGAATAAAGATTCTGTGAGCACCTATTTGGTCTACAAATTGCTTTCAACATGAAAAGTCAACAGCCTTTCCAATAAAAAGCAGCTCCTGCTTTTCTTTACTTTAGCAATCTAATTTAGAAAGAAAAAAAGAGCATTTTTATTATTATTGTTAAATAATTGAGAGTCAGAAATTCCTGCCAACCTTTTTATAAATCATTCAGAGATATGCCAAGAATCTGTTTCATGCCAATTAAATTTTGTTTCTTGGATTGCTATTGTATTTTAAGCATTATTCCTATGCACTTTTGAAATGATAACCTATAAAACGGTGGACGATGAATTGAAAAAGGCATAACACTGCCCTTTATTAATTGTTTTAGCAAAGTTCATCCATAGATCAATGAACTAAGGGTGGCATTTTTAATTCATATTTTAGACATTAAAGCTTTCTTTTAAAGTAACAGTTTTTGCAGGATGATTCTTAGTCAAATATACTTACCACTCCTTTTTGACATTTATTGATAGTTCTGTCCCACTATGATAAACCAAAAAATCTTTTTTTAAAAAAAGATTTTTACTTTTTAAGACAAACATACAGACAGAAACATAAAAACATAAAACCATCTTCCAGTTATATAC
>AZIM01002519.1:149263-159792 GCA_000516915.1 Ophiophagus hannah
CTATTATTCCATCATTTTATATGAGATATTATAGATTTTATTATAAATTTATATTATACATTCATCCAATGGTTATATATTTTTATTATATTCTATATCAATCTATTGATCTTCTATTACAAACACTTCCTAATAATCTGTTTCATTGCCATGTCTTTTTATCTAGCCATTGATAAAATAAGTCCATAACCTATGACCTAATTCAATCTCAGAAAACTAAAGTATTTTCCACTACCATCCGCCATCTTGGATTTGTAGCTAAAAGTAGATAAATTCTTCTCATTAATTAAGACCAGACCTGGACATTTTGTGGCTCACTGGCCACATCCAGCCCTTTGGCTGTCTTTGTCTGGCCTGTGGTGTCAGCAGCACTGGATGCGGTGGCAATGATGGTGGGAGGCACAATGGCAGTGGGATGGTGAGCTGGTGGAATGGTGGATTGGCAGAGATGGTGGCGATGGGACCATGACAGGGGCAGGGCAGGGAGCAGGCCAGTGGTGGCCCTCCACAACAGTCCAGTTTTTCATGTGGCCCCTTGGGAGAATTAACTGCCACCCCTGATTAAGACAGTCAATTTTGCTATCTCCACCAACTTTATCACCTTTTCCATCCATTCTTCCATTGTGGGAATTGATGTGTCTTTCCACCTCTGTCCAGTCTTGACTGTCTAGTTACAGTCAGCAAAAATTGTTGGCTTCTATGGACAGCTTGGCCTCAGGTTAATAATATTTGTATGGGTGTGTGCGTTTGTGTGTCAAAGTCTGCAAGAAGGTGGTTATGTGGCATCACGATCCAAGCCCCTTTTGCACGTGCATCAACACAGTACGCATCTACAAAAGGAACAGAGCTTCAATTGTGTACCCATCATCTTTCAGATTATACCCCCCTGCAGATACCTGAACCTAAATTGCCTTTATTTAGAGAGGCACATTGCTAAACAAAACATTGGACTCTGTAGCCACTCATCAGTTTGTTCTTGTTTGTGTTTTAAAGAATAGATCGAAAAGGCTGCAATTCTTTTACAGCTCTGCCAATTCTCTTCATCTGAAGTACATAAGATTGGCTAAGATGAACCTGACTCCACACTGCCTATCTTTGTTCTGAGTAAGTGTGTGTAGCTGTACATCTTGTTATTTGTTTTGCTTTGGTTAAAAAAGAATAAGTTCTTTCTCTACACTCTGTTTTCTGAATTATTGTAAGATCTCTCCTGCTGTTTTGCAATAAAGCCTAATGCAATATGAATATTTCAGAAAAAAAGACTAACAATAATTAGAGTAAGATTCCAAGCAGGATTCAGAATGCAATGTATTTAACAGTTGTTTCTGAGGCTTGAGACTGCTATTTCTGAAAACTGATATATTAGGTTGCTAGGTGCCCACTAACTTGAAGGGGGAAAAACCCCAGTATTGTATGTGTGTTTTATTGTAGAGAATATCAGCATGCAGCAAATAGGATGCTGCAGAAGCCATTGGTTGCCTATGTGTTGGAGAGAGAGTCCTATCAATTAGATTAGGAAAAATAGGTGTATTAGTGGTTACTGGAGAAACTACCACAACTAGTGGCACCCTACCTACTGAATAGTGCAGAAAAATTAGTTTTGTGGATAGCAGGTATTCCATTAACTTCATTTTTTATTCTGTGTATAATATTTCTACTCTGTGGCATCATCAAAGAGGAAATCAAAGGAGTTTCTAATATCTACAGCAAGAGTTTTTTTTCTCCAAACATTAGACAGATTGTAATACATAGCTGTTAAGCTTCACTCAGTTTGGGAGAGTTCAGCCTAGTATTTCTCAAACTCTATGAGCCATAAATAATCTTGCTGGAGAAATATGGGCAGTTCTATGTTTGCCAGAATTAATGAAACCTTGCAGAGCTGAAGTCCACAGTGCTACAGATTTGGGAATCTGTATTTAAACCACAACACCACAAATCCTATCCATTAATAGAAAAGATGTCAAATATTAGGATAAACTTTTGCATTATGTCTACAGAGACCAAAGTTCAACCATATTCTCAGCCATGGTAAGATGACTTTGGGCCAACATTTTCCTCTCAGTCAACCAACCTCACAAGGTTGCTGTTTGGGATCTAATGAAGGAAGATACAGGTAGCCCTCAGTTGATATCCGACTTTCCATTGCAAAGCAAGGTGTTTGTTAAGTGTGTTGCACCTGATTTTATGACCTGTTTAGAAGACCTCCACATTATGACTAAATTATAAAAGACACTTAAGTGTGATCCTTAGAGAAATACACACACACTGGAAAGCACCCTACCAACAAAAATCTGTGTTTTTAGTTGTTACTCAGTTTTTTTAACTTTTGTAACATAAATCAATTCAAAGTCAGAAAGCTATCATAGAGATTTGGACCATATTTGTCACTTACACAACTGCTTACTATTTATGATGATTTTTGTGGGCAAGCACTTAAAGTAGAATTTACCTTACTTTTCATACTAGCATTTTTTCTGCATGTGAAAATCAAGAGCGTTGATCATTACAAATGTTACATTCATCATCATCCACTGAAAAGAAAACTTTGAACTGATACATTTAATATTTATGCGACCACACTGAATCCATAATTAACTATTTTTTAAAAAGTAATTTATTTTGACTAGAAGAAAAAAAAAGAAATGATTGCAGTAAGGTTAAATAAAACCTATCTATCTCTCTACTTCTGACAATTCCCAAACGTTACACTGGATTTGGGTCGCTAGTAGGACATTATTCAACTATAATTAAATTATACATACTGTAGTGCAAGAAGTCTGGTTTTTGCTATCTGATGAGAGATAGAAAACATTCAAGCTGTGTGATTTGTCACAACTCCTCAGAAGATCTTGATTATGATTAGCAGACATACTTCATAGCCAAAATAATCCCTTTTGATTCAGGTAGCTGTTCCAAGCAGAGTGTCTGCTCTATTTTATTGGCACATAATATTCTTTACAATGGAGTTCACATAAGCAAAAAATAGACATAAGCCAAGACTATCGAAACCAAAGGCAACCCACAATCCGTGGACTTGCACTGGGCCGCCAGAAACCAGGCCACACAAACAAGCGAAGCCCCATCAGTGGGATGCAGGCAGCATGTAAAGCCATGCCTCCTTGGGTCCATGGAAAAACCTCTCTCCACAGAACTGGTCCCTGGTGCCCAAAAAGTTGGGAGCCTCTGCATTAGTGGCTAGATAACCTGGAGAATTACCTGGAGGCAAATTGCAATTGAGAAACATATAATTTTAACGGAAGGTTAAAAAGTACAGCCAGCTACGTTAGCTCTCACCATTTACCTTAGAAACAAACCCTCACTTGTTAAAGTGAAATGAAGTACAATACCAAGGGGCTTATACATATTCCATTTTATTTTAGAAAGACATGGGCGATGCATGATAACATCACTTCCCAAGACTCCAGAATAGTTGTCTAATTTTATTTTGGTCTGTCTGAGTATTATTTCATTGATACCCATGAGTTTTAAATAATCCCTTTCCTCTATGCAAAGAATCATACATTTGATTCTAAATAATTCCCTCTGAAAAGAGAGAATGGAGGAAAAAATTATGTCATTCAGAATGCCTGAAGCTGATCTGCCAGCAAGAATCTTTTTTTTTCCTGGATAAGGGAAGTTAATATATTCTGAGTCAGGATCAAATCACAATTGCCTAAACTGACCATCAACAATTCTCTATTATCTCAGGAAGAACCCTGCCTCTTCTAAACTCCTGCAGACCGAATGCGAGTTCTTCCACACACATACTCGGTTGTAATCCCTCCTCACAAAGATATATTGTAAAAAGGGGGTAGTTCCTATAATATTTTTGCACAATACTGCAGTATTTGACAATTAATTTTGTATTATTTTGTAGTGCACAGATCTCAGANTTGTTGTTGTTATTCTAAAAATAGAAATAAGAAAATTCCGCTTCAATATGTGTGTGTATATACATACATACATACACACACACAAGTACACTGGAGTGGATTTTTTTCTCTTTTTCTAATATATTGTAATATATAATATATTTTCAACACACATGCACACAAGAGCATAGGTACACTGGATTAGAATTCTCTCTCCCTCTACTTTAATATATATATTTTGCGCCCAAATACCCACCATCCTTCTTTCCATTTTTATCAGGAAATAATATCAGTGTCTTCTTGGCAAACGTCAACCCTTTTATGTAATTCCAGTGGTCATATCTACCTGGTGGTATAAAAGATTCTCAGTAAAACCGAGAAAATGTAGAACATTTACAAAGACTAGCTTCCTGCTAGTCTGGGAATGCTACTTGCTGTCTAGCTATATCCACTTTCTCATCTGAGGCGCATGGTGTGATTTAACATATGACATAAGGCAAAGGTTGTGTGTGCTATCTCTATGTGTCTTTGGGTGCACTGTATCAGTGTTAAACAAGGACTAAAATGGTAGTATTCATTAGCATCTATTTAACAGTATATAAGTTCTAAAATGATAAGGTACCTACCTAAGAGCATAGGAGGGCAGGCTTCCCAGATGTTCTGTTTTAGGTTAGAAAATTGAAGTTCCAGCCTCAGTTGGAAAAACGTTTTGTGATGCTGTCCTGCAGTTTATAGCTACCATTTGCTATTTAGACACAGGCATTGGAAAGAAGGCAAGCCTTCCAATTTTCAATATATGTCTGTGGATGGATTTGTGCACAGAAGGGGAGACTGCTTGATACAGAAGGATGCATATTTCAGCCAGCAGGCATGGACCAAGATTTCCAGGATAAATTCTATTTATTAGCTTTTAATCTTTTTCTCTGAAATCATCAGAAAACATGGAAGCTAGGATAATGTCCAGGAAAGGCAAAACTCAATTTCAGTACACAACTGTAACTGCTTAAGATTGATGCAGTTTTTTCATGCATGTGACCCTGCTCAAATATTTTTACATTTGACTACTCACAGCATTTTTTTGCCTCAGTAATTCAATTAAATTAGGAGGAAATTCTTTAGTTTCCCTATATTTAAAAACTAGAGTTGCATACCTATAGATTTAAGATGTATGAAAGAATGCTATTGTTTTTCAAGAAATTCAGACATAATGTGTATGTAAGCCTTATTAGTTTCAGTAAACCCAATAAATTTATATTGACATTTTTTACCAGATACATTGAAGCTGTTAAGAAGGGGTAAAACAGTATTTTCCCTTCTTCAGAAGAAAACTCTCTGTTTTTTCCCCAAAGCAATCCTCATAGTCATTTTCAGCACCAACATATGCTGAGGGATATGATGCATTCTCAACTACTCCATTAGTTTTCCACAAGCTCAGACCAGTCTTGCACCACAATGGAAGTTAACTTTAACTACTAGCATTAGTACTAGCACTTAGACTTATATACCACTTCACAGTGCTTTACAGCCGTCTCTAAGTGGTTTACAGAGTCAGCATATTGCTCCCAACAATACACTAAATGTACTATTGAATATTCTAGAGGCATTTCCTTTGTTATTAAGAATAGAGCAATTGTATTTAAAAATTTAAATTTAAGAGAGTGAAGGAATTCCTCCCCAACAATACATTTCAGAAAGCATTTCCTGTTCCTGTGTCAAGGTTTATAATTTAGTTTTTCTTAGATCCTTCTCAGGTCCCCTGTAGCATATCAGCACTATTGTCCTTGTTTCATGTTTCTAGATATAGATCTATCATTCATAACCCTAGTGAGAGAGTCCTTCACAGAAAAGCTCCTGGAATTTACAGATTGAGTTGTCAACTTTTTAGAATGGATTTTTAAAACCTTTTTAAAAATTCTTGATTGCCAGATCAGCCTTTCTGGATATTGGCCTACTTTTCATAAGCTTTGTCTTCTCTGAATGCCTTGCCATGATAACCTGAAGCAATTGCAATAAGGATTTCCTCCAAAATTACACACTTACATTCTTCACAGGCTCCCTGCAGGAAAGATTTAAAAAAAGCATGGTTCTATTCCAGATGACAATGTGATCCAAAACTAGAGGGCACCACAACACAACTAGTTGAGTTGCTACAATATGGTGGCAAAAGACTTGAGAATGATTAATTCCCAGCTCCCAGATATCGTAGACATCACCTGTAGAATTTTTCAGAGTGTAGGATTTATGTGACTTATAATCAATGTTTGATTAATTTGCAAAAGTGCTCTTTATATACTGCTGACTGCTCTGTATTTCAGATTAAGAACTGAAAAAGGAAGATTCCAAGATAAAGAGATTTTAATGATCCAGCAATCTGCCCTAACCTTTCTATTTATGAGATTGTATCTTCCACAGCATTCTTGGATGATTGAAATAGAATTAAACATGCTGGCTTCAGCTGATTCAGGCACATGTTTTAGAACCAATAACACATTTCTCATTTCACTCACAAAACTGCTATCATAGAGTTGTGCTTGCCTGGTATAAAGTGGCTGCGATATTAGTGATGGTGGTCCCACAGCACTCATTTACTATTAAGACAATTGGGGTGATTTGTTTCTAACCCTTCTGGCTCTACTCTTCCTCCCATTTTATGCATGTCTTTTGAGGGCAGAAAATGAGCTGCAGCAAGATAGCACTTTTGTTTCTTAAGAATGGCTGTGGGGTCCATATGGGACGTGGAATTCTGTTTGGCAAAAAGACAATACTAGATGTTTGTTGGTGCTAAGCTTGCATTTATTTGAAAGTTCATAGTGGATTATCTGGCAATCTTCCTTCATATTAGCTCCTCAACAATTAACCTGAGAGGGATATTGAGCTGGATATAAGTCACCATAAGAGTCCCCAAAACTGAAGGTGGTTTTGAATTTGTATTTCCCCCAAACAGTAGTCCTAAACCTGATCCACTACACCAGGAGTGTCATCATGGAGGTGTCACATGATGTATTGAGACTTTTTCCCCTTTTGCTAAACCAGGCGTGGGCGTGGCCAGTACATGATGCATCCAGCCCACAAGCCAGGCGTTTGACAGCCCTGCACTACACCATGCTATGATTTGCAACAGGTTAACTTTCCTTTTAATTAATTACTTTTAAGTTAAACAAAGTAGTAAAACTGGAGGATGGCTATTTTAGGCAGTGTGTATCGCACAGCTGAATGAGCTGATAGGGCTCAACATATTTCTTTGGAAGAAGACCAGCTGGATGAAAAAAAAAGAAGGAAAGGAAAGAACATTTGCATTTCTTGCTCTTGCCAGCATGCAGTTAACATGGTTTAGGAACTAGTAGCTGTTCCACCATTAATACATCTTCCCTGGAATTTGGTAGAGAGCACTTTCTGTTGCCTTACAAGTGATAAGCAGTTTTAGAAAAACTTTGTTTTTAAATCATTCAAATACCTGCACTCGTTCTACAATTTATCTGTATTTAAGAAATGAATGCAATTATATTATTAGGAATGCCCATGGAATTGTTATTAGCTGAATGTTTGGAGTAGATTAATTAAAAATAGGATTCAAGTAAAGCCGTCTTTGTGCTCAGCTTGATTTTGGAAGTCCTTGTACTTTTGTTGGGAATAAAATTTTACTGGTATGCATTCTTCTAGGACAAGGATGTCAAACTCGCGTCGTCACAGCATCATCACGCGATGTATTGTTACTTTTTTTCCCTTTGCTAAACCAGGTGTGGGTGTGGCCAATGTGTGACGCATTCATCCTGCAGGCTGCAAGTCTGACAGCCTTGTTCTAGGACTTTTGTTTTAACTTCCCCAATCTAGCATTTCCTAGTAGTTTCAATTGCAATAACTCACCAGACCTGACACTATTTAGCTTTGTTATGATCAACCACTATATAAATATTCAAAATGTTCATATTTTATATAAAGCTATCATGCCCAGATACAAGCATATATTCCAGTGGTTCATGAAATGATTTTTTCCAAAAAATTGCTAAACCAATTACATGTCTCTTGTGTGGAAAATATAAATTGATTGGAGAAGGGAATCAATATATTTTGCCTTGATATTTATTCCATTAAGGATGTACAGTACAAAGATAAATCAGCTTTTTAAATGATAGCTACATGAAAATCCACTGATGATCTGATAGATGAATTAAAAGTTGGTAATGCTAATTGATTGAATTTTGCATCTGAGGTAACAATGCATACACCAAAATACATATTTACTAGCTTTTCAAGATTTTTATTACAATAGGCCAGGGCTGTCAAACTCCTGGCCTGCGGGTCTGATGTGTCATGTGCTGGCCATGCCCATGCCCGATTTAATGAAGGGGAAAAAAAAATTCTGATACATCACATGATGCCACCATGCTGACATGAGTTTGACACCCCTGCAATAGGCCATCGAGCTAATAATGTTATTACTTCACAATACATTTCAATGCATTTGTAATTGGTTGATTTCAAAACCTGCTTTTTTGCTAGGGGTAGGTTTAAGAAGTTCCTCTGTCATGATTTATGTACTTTGTCAGACTTCGGTACACAAATACATAATGCCATCCTGGTGGCATTTGCATAATGATGCCTTTAAGCCCATACCTTCATTTTGATCTCATTATGGTGTGGATGTTTTCTAGCAAGAAACTGAGTGAGGCAAATAAGATAGTGAAAAACAAGATAATTTTTTTTGTCTTTTATAAAAGCATGCAGTTTAGTAAAGGCTTGATGTCACCAATTGTCCTTGGTTTGGGTATGCTCACAGAACTCTTCATTTACTGAGGAGGATTGCTGAACTTCCACAAATAGAGGCAGTAAGTCTTAGAATACAGATGTCAAACTTGCGTCATCATATTGTCGTCATGTGTCATATCGTGACTTTTCACTCCTTCGCTAAGATGGGTGGGTGTGGCCAGCACATGACGCATCTGGCCCATGGGCTGTGAGTTTGACATCCGTGTTATAGATGCTTGATTTTCAATCTAATGTGCCTTTCAAAGCTTGGATTCTTTGAGATATTTTATTCTTTCCTCAGTTCTACTCAATAAAGTTAAAAGACAAGGATGATGAGAACCACGGTTTGTGAAGTATCAGAAATGGACCTGATTCCAGTCCTGAAAATATATTGTTTTAGGTACCAGCAAGTTATAGAAAGGGATAATAAATAATCTATAGTCAGAGCAATGGCAAAAGAGGAAGACAGAATTAAAGGGAGCAAATTTATAGGGAGCAGAGGTGTAGAAGCAGACCAAGAGGCAAGGATGGAAATAGAAAATGAGAACATTAATTAAAATATAGGAGGAGTAGAGCAGGTAATGTACAATGTTCCAGTGTACAATATGTGTATATTTCTCCCAGATATGTTTGCCTGTGTCTGCTGGCTGAATAGAGAAAGCTCTGAAATGTATTATTGGAATATAGTATTGTCCACAGCTTGCTCTGTAACAGTATAGATGTGCCTGGAAATTATTTAGAATTCAGTGATGAGACTTAATGAGGTGCTTTATGGATGAGATTCAATGTTAACTTTGCATTTTCTGACTATGTTGATTTTGTCACACCTTAGCACTCTTTTGGCTGCAGAACCATTAAGTTATACTCTCCCTCCTGTGCTGCATTCTAAATAAGATTTATTATGCTACAGTGAGATAAATCTTGCTTTTAGATTTGAGTAATAGCATGATTTATTTGCACAGCAGTCGAAGGGTCAAAAAAGAACTAGATCTGAATGAAAAATAATACTTGTTAATACAAATATGCATTATTTTTCCAGCTACTGAAGAAAAACTACATTCAGAACCAAGAATGAATAAATCAGGTTTCTAGTTCTGAATTGTACTTTTTTTTATGCAGTCAAGATAGAAAACTCCTTCCAAAAAGTTTTTTTAACTAATAGTGAGGGCTGTTAGCAGATGCCTACTGAAGCCCATTGGTCTACAACCCTGATGAATAGCAATTATATCAAACCAAAACCATCTTCTAATATTGGAATACCTAGTAGAAGAACAATATTATAAATAATGGCCATGTTTCTGCAGCACACTTAAGCACAATTGTCATATTAATAGCCCATAATTACATTTAACAGAATTAAAAGTACCCATTTTGGGAAGTCCCTTTCTCAGGGAATGAAGTCTACTCATAAGACTTTACTCTAGAAGAGCAAAGCTGTGTGACATGAACAGAATGTTTCTCATTGGATCAGGCAGTAGTGGGCATTGAAAGGAGAGAGGGAGAGAGAGAAAGAATATTAAGAACCTGTGCAATGTTTCAAGCTCCAGTTCACACTAACATTTATTGAACTATTTTGCATTAAAGAAATCTCTCCCCAATCATACAGTTGACTGTGTATCTGTAGCAGTTAACAACATTTATGTCCCAGTTTTGTGTTACAAGAACAATGTCAATGAACCAGAAATAAAATATGTTAAAGAAAACTTGGACTCCTCCTCTTCTTCTATACTGCCCTAAGTATAGAACAACTGAACTAATCCTTCATTATTCCAGAATACTGAGGTACCCTCAAGAACAGTTCAAACAAACTCAAAAAGAAATTTCACTGAACATTTACCCAAGCTTATAAGCAGATCTTTATTTTCTCCAAGTTTGTGATTTGTGATCTGCACTACTATTACTATTAATCTTCTC
>AZIM01002520.1:162703-174536 GCA_000516915.1 Ophiophagus hannah
TCGGCAATAGCCTTCATTCTTATTGTATATGNGCAATAGCCTTCAGTCTTATTGTATATGCCTGCTTATTACTAGGGCTTTTGCCCCCCCAAGCGGCACTTTTACAAAGTCAGCTTATTACCCCCCAACAATCTTGGGTCCTCAATTTAGTGTTCCCCCTTCACTTCTTTTCTTTCCCTGACTTCACACAGATGATTTGTTTTTTTCCATCATCTGGAACTTCACCAGTTCCGTAGGATTTCTCATCAATCATACATAAAGATTCTATCAGAAAAATCAGCAGATCCCTGTACATCGCCAAAAATCTGCCCATTAGAATGCTCTCATCAACATTAAAAAGTTGGAATTTTGACTATTTGGTTTTGAATATATTGTACAAGACTATTTTTGTTGCTTTGCGGAACTCATTCTCAGCTTTAGCTTTCTTAAAAAACTCTCTGAGTTTTTTCTTGGTGATCTTTTACCTCTTTCTACCTCCTGTATGTGTCTTGGTTTGTCCCTCTATTTTTCAGTCTTTGAAATAGGTTGCAATTTTTGGTCAGATGTTTTTTAAGAACTCCTCAAATTGACTTTCTTTTCGCATTCACTTCCCTCGCTGTAGAATCCTGCTTACTATTTGCTTTGAGTTTATTGAAATCCACTATTTTAGGCAGGAGCGTTAATGTCCCAGAAGTATTTTAGGACAAATTAGGAATCTTACCCACTTTTATTTCTTAAAGTTTTTGTTCATTTTTCAGGCTCTCAGCCAAATGCTCAAGACTGGCTGTTGATTTTGATGGAAAAAATTTTGGGGAGCTTCTCTAAATATCCCTGCTAAATTCTGTTGGCGAGCTCCTGTTGGTTCTTCCTGTTCACTTGCTCAGATAGACCTGACCAGCACATTTCCCCCCAGTTTGGAATCCAGCTTTTTTTATTGTAATGTTTATGATAGCAAATTTATCCAAAATGCTGTGAGTCATTTATGTCAGTAAATTGCTGCGGCGAAGAGAATCATCAGTTAAGTGATAGTATAATTAAATTAAGTTAGTAGAATATAAGAGGTAAGTATCAGTTTAATAATTTTGCCAGAACTTTTTCTCCATGTTTTTTAATCACTATATATTCATCCAGCTTTAATTCAAACAATTTTGGTTTTGCTTAATGCATGACTCAATACATTTTGAAAACTCTCAAGATCTCTGCTCTTTTGACTAAATTTTGAATGGATTACTTTGTACCAATAAAGGAGAATATTTTTACAAATGAAGGCGAATATACATGTTCCAGGATAATGTTGCAGGATCCAGTCTGGGTCGGTCACCTGGACCAGAGACGTTGGACTATAGCTAGAGAAGTTCCCTGAAGATGGGCTCCAGGACAAGTCCGAAATCTCGGAAGACAAAACCTCTAGTCCTGGTGACTGACTCAGATTGGATCCTTTTTAACTCAGGGTTGAGATGAGGGGTCTTTGCTAGTCACTAGCATTGAGAATGTTACCTAGTTTAGGTGATGTAATGTCAGCAAAAAAACAAACAAACAACCAAGCTCAGAGAGCACCGAAGAACCTCCCTTGATCAGTTTGTTCCTTGCTCAAGCTTTTTCTTTTTTTTTTTTTGAGTTAGCAAGGATTTCCAAAATATGTTTGTTTTATTCTGACCTGAGGGTGGTGGTTGAGCTGAAATTTCCTGCTTTAATTTTATGCAGGGGCCCTGACATCAAATGGCATCAGTGCAGATACAAGTTCTGAAATAGGACGAGCTAAGAATTGTCTGAGCCCTGAAGACATCATTGAGAAGTACAAAGAAGCTATTTCCTATTACAGCAAGGTAACACTGCTATCATAAGCAAGCTTATATACGTGAATCATAAATATGCATCAATGATAATAGACAGTGGCTGGTGCAAGAATTCAGGGAGTTGAAGTCCACAGGTCATGAAATTAGCATAGTTGCCCATTCCTGGATTATACACAGCAATGTACATGGCTGATAATAGACTTAAAGAACAGTTAGAGATTTGTGGAAGTGCTAATTGGCTGAATCAGCACCTTTTCACATAGCTGCTCATTTTTTTACAATAATATCTGCTAAAGAATGTTAGTGTAAATTTTATTTTTAAAGGGAAATTCTAGATTTATACTCAAATGCAAAAAAGTTTATTTGTATATTTAGGATGAGAAGTAACATAAATATATGGTTTATCAATCTTTCATCAAATAAAATAGCTTGTTGCTATCCCAGTCCTTTTCGTGTTTCCCATTTTGGCCCAGTTACCGGAGGAAATTTGGAGTCTTCATTTAAAAATAGAAATGAATTATTATCTCTGCCTCAACGTGGCTAGACTTTGATTAATGATAAGTGGATTGGAGAAACAAATCAACTTCCAAACAAGGTTTAGGTTACTAGGACTTTCTTCTCCAAAGCTTTTCTAGAGTGCATTTGGGACTATGCCATGATCAAGAAGAAGTCCATTATACTTTTTATAAACTCTGTAAGTCCTTTAGGATTGCAGCAAGGTATAAATATAATATATATTTCCAGCAGAGCACAGCAATCACAGCAGAAAAGATAGATATAGTTCTAAGCATCATTAATCAAAAGAAAAAGCTGAAGTTGCTTATTTTTTGCTTGTGACAATATCAGAAGACTGAGGGGGTAAGTTTAAGAGGATCTTGGATCTGCATATATATTCATATATTTTGTCAATGTCTTGAGAAATTTGACTGCTGTTTTTTATTGTTTATAATAGCATTTGCTTTGCAGTATTGGTATAGTTTTTAAGCCCTACCTTCCCTTTTTGACTTGTGTGCTGAAAGGATAAGAGATAAAAGTGATGATCTGGGAAGGTAGGAATCAAGGAAGGAATTGTTAGTGGAATCGCTGTGATTTGTCTGTAAAAAGGCATAATTATTAAGGCATAACTATAGATTAGTGATGTGCATTTCTGCACATAATTTCCCCCTTTTTAAAGCACTTTGATTTTCTAGTAGAAGTCCTCAACTTACAATCGTTCATTTAGTGACCGTTCAAAGTTACAATGGCACTAAAAAAGTGACATGACCATTTTTCACACTTACAACTGTTGCAGTGCCCCATGGTCATGTGATCAAAATTCAAATGCTTGGCAACTGACTTGTATTTATGACAGTTGCAGAGTCCCAAGGTCATACAAAACCCTATATGGCTCAGGACCAGGTTATCTCCAGAATCGTCTCCTACCCTGTGTCTCCCTGTGACCGGTAAGATCCCACAGGGTCGGTCTCCTCCAGGTTCCATCAGCTAAACAATGCCAGCTGGCAGGCCCGCGGGGGACGGCCTTCTCTGTGACTGCTCCGGCTCTCTGGAATCAGTTGCCCCCGAGGTCCGGACTGCCCGCACCCTACTGGCCTTCTGCAAAGCAGTTAAAACCTGGCTTTTCCCGCAGGCATGGGGCTGCTGATCTCGCGACTGAGACCTACCGAGAGTTTGTTGTTTTGTTTTTTTTTTTAAATTAAATTGTTTTTTTTTTAATTTTTATAATGTAACTCTTTTGTGTTTTTTTGCTGTGAGCCGCCCGGAGTCCTTTGGGAGTTGGGCGGGATATAAGTTTGATTAATTTAATTTAATTTTATTAGACTTNNNCAACATAAAAAACATACAAATACAATAAATAACCAAAAAACAATTAAATAAATAACCAAGTCCAATAAATAATTTAAAACAATTAAAACTCCCACCCCAGTTTCAGTCCAGGCCGGCCTGGATTAAATAAATAAATAAATAAATGTGATCCTCTTTTGAAACCTTCTGATAAACAAAGTCAATTGGGGAAGCTAGATTGACTTAACAACCATGTTACTAACTGAACAACTGTGGCGATTCACTTACTTATCAACTGTGGCAAGAAAGAAAGGTTAAAATGAGAGAAAATTCATTTAGCAAACATTAGCAGCATAAATTTTGGGCTCAATTATGGTCATAAGTCCAGGACTACCTGTACTCTGGAGCTAGAAGTTATAG
This sequence comes from Ophiophagus hannah, assembly GCA_000516915.1. Taxonomy (NCBI): domain Eukaryota; kingdom Metazoa; phylum Chordata; class Lepidosauria; order Squamata; family Elapidae; genus Ophiophagus; species Ophiophagus hannah. The sequence goes on from AZIM01002520.1 coordinate 166,681, forward strand.
CTAAGCTACTAAAAATGCTGCTGTGATGAATCTTTATCTTGTAGCAGTGTGACATTTGGAATATAATTATGTCTAAATTAAATGGAATTTTAGTGGGAAACAAAAAGAAAAGATATTGTATACTGAGTTGTAGAGATCTGAAGGCTAGAAGAAAATGCAGGCGTTTCCGAAAGAAATGCATAATTTAATTTTTTTCTAATACCCTTTTTAAATGCCTTTTGAAAAGAAGAATTGCAAAGTAATATTTCTTGATATTGTTTTAAGGAGACACAAAAACAGTTAACATACGAAAGAATGTGCTTATGTTTTGAAATACATTAAATAAAAAATAGAATAAGATGTAAAGGTGTAAATAAGATTTTTTCAATATGGGCGTACTTTTCTGTTTTCAAAGAACATGAAAATTATGAAATGATAAAAATTAAGATTAATTAGAATTTATGTACAGTATTTCAGATTTAGAAAATAAGACTGATTAAACATGTTATATGGCAAAATACTCATTTTGATCTTTGGATCCCACCCACCTTTTTTTTAAAAAAAATTGTACTATATATATTAAAAAGAGTAGAACAAAAAGTTTAAAACGTTCAACTTTATTTTATTGCATTGTTGATGGTTTATTCTGCTTGCTTATAATTTTGGGGAAAAGTGTTTCTGACATCAGATTTTGGCAGTCAACTCTGTATTGGTGAGACTTGTTCTTCGGCAGCTCTGTAGTACCACCACTTTTTCTTAAAGGGCTGACTAAACAAGCTTGGAAACTGGGTTGTGATGTTCTCACAGCATAGCTGAACTGACCCGATGGGTTAAAACTAACTTTCTGCTTCCCTGCCTGAGTTGAGCATTCCAGCGAAGTATTTTCTATATGTGAACAGAGGCAATGAAGTGCATGATGAGCAGAGGGACACTTTGTCATTGCAATGGAGTAAGAACAGCCTGTTTTCCGTTGGAAAAGTTAAAGGTTGTGATCATTAATTCTTCTGGGTATCTTCTCGTTCAGCACTCCATATGGTATAGCACTGGATCAAAAACACAGGGATCAGTTATAGTAAAATCTCAGCACCATATACTAAACAGAGGAATAAGAAGGAAGAAAGGAAAGGAAGGGGAAGGAAGGGAGGGAGTGAATAGGGGAAGGGAAGGAGAAGGGAGGGAGGGAGGAGGGGAAGGGAAGGAGAAGAAAGGGAAGAAGGGAGGGAGGAGGGGAAGGGAAGGAGAAGGAAGAAAGAAAGGAGAAAGATGGGAAGGAAGGGAGAGGAGGGGAAGGAAAGGAGAAAGAAGAAAGATAGGGAGGGAGGAGGGGAAGGGAAGGAAAAAGATGGGAAGGCAAGGAGAGAGGAGGGGAAGGGAAGGAGGGGGGAGGGNAGGGAAGGAGGGGGGAGGGAGGAGGGGAAGGGAAGGAGAAAGATGGGAAGGAAAGGAGAGAGGAGGGGAAGGGAAGGAGGAGGGAGGGAGGAGGGGAAGGGAAGGAGAAGGAAGGAAAGAATTGTTTCACTTAGTAGAATTACTAGGTATTATTCAAGTGGCATAAAAAAATAAGAGGATAGTTTCATAATTTGTGGCTCTTTATATATCCATGTATGCAACCATATGGTTTGGTTAACGATAATAACCATGTTTTAGCCCTGGCTACATCTCAGCAAAATATATTCTTACTGAGTTGTAGAACAACATAGCTTGATCTGTTATACCAAAAGAGGCCCTAGGATTCTCCTACCAAAATACATTGTAAAATGTGACGAGGAAGTATATAGTAGACCAATATTTTAATCTCTTATGTATGTCTTATAGTATAAGAACGCTGGCGTTATTGAGCTGGAAGCTTGTGTGAAGGCGGTGAGAGTGCTTGCAATACAGAAAAGAAGCATGGAAGCTTCTGAATTCCTCCAGAATGCTGTGTATATTAACCTTCGTCAGGTGAGAACACACTTTCCTTTTAACTAGGAATTAATTTCTCCATCAGTCTTTGGACTATTTTGAAGAACAGAAGAACCTTAATAATTTTCACCAAATGCCTGTCTAGTTCTGTGCCTTGTTTTCCCACAATGAGGAACTTGATGCTTGCAAAAAGCCGTTCTGTAAAAATAATATCTGAGTTTTCATAAATAGTACTAAACCACATTCTCTACTTAGATGCCCATTCTCTTTTGTTATTTTGCATGTACAGTAAGTTATTCCTCAGACGTAAATGCTTAACTAGAAAGCAGCTGTTTTTTACAGATTGAAAGTATTAGCATTTTAAATATACATTATTTCTTATAAAGCTTTCATATTTCCTTGTATAGATAATGGAGAAAATGCCTTTTTCCATTATAAATTCCTATATATTCCATAAAATGCAGATAGGCAACAAGCTGTTTTCCTATTGGCGCTTAGCTTGTTGTTCACCAAATTTCCTGTCCACAAAAATTTAAAAAAAAATATTTTAATTTTTTTTTTAAATTAGAAGGAAGTTGGCCACTGCAAATTTCTCCAATTATTCTTCCTTTGTGTACATTCAACCTTGTTAGCAGCATAGTACTGATTTGTTTTATAAAAAAAAATTCATTAGAATCCTTTGGTATACTTGAACAAAATTTGCAGCAGACTTTACATTCATATTTTAACATTACACTAGGGGTCAGCAGTGTTGCATCATAAAAATGATCAATGCTCTGATTGGATTACATTAAAATGCTGTTTAATAGACTTTTAAATTATCTAAATACAGTGTTTTGCTTTGGGGGGGTTTACTCTCTTTTGCAGAGTTATTTCTGTCTTTAACTGGAATAGTTACATGACAAAAATAGACTAACGGAATTGAAGAATCCAACTACTGCTCAGTGCAGGAATTCAAATTAAAGCAGATGGCAGTCCAATCTCTGCTTTAACGGACTGAGCAAAGGGAAGCCTGTTGGGTTTAGAGGCATCCAACCTCTGGTTAAACAACGAACGGGGGTTTCATACAATAAGAATACTGCTGGGTTGGTTACAGTTGAAATTAAATCTTGTCTTTTGGGAACTTGTAATATGTTGATACCCAGCAAGATTTTTTTCTTGTACTCCCTGAACAACTGTGGTAAGCAAGAATAACTATCTGCTGAATAGCTGATGATGCATAAAATTTGAAATCTGTAGGAAAGCAAAATAACATAATCCTCCTCCTCCTCCTCCTCCTCCTGCCTCTCTGTGTAGTTTGCAGCTTGCATTCTGTCTAGTGTGGTCGACCCCTGCTTCTATGGCTCTGGGACTTAATTCCTCTTCTTGTGCTGCTATGACCAGTGCCTCAAGGCTGTCTTGAAGTCCGGCTCTTTCCAGCCCCTGGAAGGGTTTTCCAGTGTCTGCCACCTCCACTATGTCGATCATGCAGGATCTTTTCTTGCCAAGGCACGTCCTCTGCTCGATCATCTCCCCACGTTGGCTGCTGCCTCAGGCATTCCCTCAGCAGTTCATTTTTGAGTGTCATTTTACTGATGCTCTGTATAGAGAGAGAGAGAGAGACCCTCTGACTAGATGAATCCTTATCCAAGGATGTATTCATTTATCACTCTATGGCCTAAGAATGATTAACTGGCTGAGCTTCTCTGCAACATGCTGGTCAGATATTAGGGATGGGATGGGTAGAAAAGGAGAACCCTATTAGGAATGCTGGTTCTTTTAATTTGGGGGACTAGCAGCAGCCCCTGTGAACAAAAGGAATGCTTGTCTTTTTATCTAATTCCTCTACCAAAGTCCCACTGGGCATGGCTTTGAAAGTAAAAGCCTCTAGGTTAATATGCTGCCTTGACACAGCAGTAGGAAACGTGGTGCTATCGCTAAAATATTGTCTTGAACATCTTGGCTCTTTAATCATTGGCTGCATTAATGGGTACCCTTTAAACCTTTTTCTGGTGTGTCTGACTCTGGTTTGCTACACCTGAGCCTGTTCTTTACAGCAAATCATGGTTTGTTTTCCAGCAATTGTTCACACCCTTGCTTGGGGATTGCTTTTAAAAGTTAAGAGAGACATTTTTAAAAAACAGACTACAGGCAGTCCTCAACTTACGACCACAACTGAGCCCCCAATTTATGTTGTTAAATGAGACATTTGTTAAGGGAGTTTTGCCCCATTTTATAACCTTTTTTTGCCATAGCTGTTAAGTGAATCACTGCAGTTGACCAGTTAGGAATCCAGTTGTTCAGATTCAGATACCTTTCTATGCTCTCGGAGCTCGTGGTAAATCAAGGACTCTCTCTGGATCTCTCACCCAAGGTGATATATCCTTAAGGCCAACCTGATTAAGGCCCCTGGCAACCACTTTATACTGAAATTCAACTCGGTGCCCCAAGAGCAGCCTGCTGAGTTGTTAAGGAATCCCCAGAGCCCTCTTGGAAGCCAACAGGGCCCATAAGGTGCCTGGGGCAGACCAGTTTAATAGCTCCTTCTCCCTCCGAAGGTCTTTTTAATGTATTGAAATAGTTACTCATTTAATTTGTAACTCAAGGCACCAAATATGGATAATACTCCTTCCTCCTCCTATTTCCCCCACAATGGCAACCCTGTGAGGTGGGTTGAACTGAGAGAGAGAGGGAGGGAGGGGCTGGCCCAAAGTCATCCAGGCGGCTTTCATGCCTCAGGCAGGACTAGAACTCAGGGTCTCCTGGTGATTGGTTTATTCAGCTGGCTTTTCATGGCTAAGGTGGGACTTGAACTCACAGTCCCCTACTTTCTAGCCTGGTCTAGCCTTAACCACCAGACCAATACTGGTTATAAGTTCTTGGTTTGTGGTTGAGTGGTAGGCTTGGAGAGGTATGCAACACTGGGTTATTTATAATAGTTGCATGTTGGTGGTTTCCCAGGTTTTGCTCCTCTCCGTACAATCAATATATGACTTTAAACAGGGCATAAAATGATCAATAAAGGAGTGTGTCTCATATAGTTTATCAGAGGAGTGATTATTTATTCATAGCTGGAGGTGTCCATATAATGTTTCCTGGGGTTTGCAGAGGATGTGCGCAGAACAAAAAGGGCAGAAGGCTAGAAGACATCCTTCTTATCTGCAGCGTTAGAAGTCTACCTTGAGAAATGCAGAAGGCTCGTTGCAGGCAATCTCTTCAGAAGAGAAGTAAACACAGAGATGAGAAAAGATTCAGAAGAGAAGTAAACATAAGAGACCCAAAAAAATATATATGAGGAAACAAACCACGGCATACTTAAGGCTACAAAAAGATAGCTATCTAGTAATAGTTTAGCTTCTTGTGGGAATTGTGTCATTCAGCCGTGATTCAGAAATGTTTACTGAATTTTTACTAACTCTGCCATTGTTGGAAAAAGATTGACAGGCTGAAAATGAAAGAAGAATGACTATTCAATATTATGCTGCCCTCGCTGTAGAACTTTAGAGCATTTGTGGAAGCGGAGCCCTTCCGCACACGTCTCTATAAAAGCAGTAAATGTAAGGGCTGCATCTCCTGAATTCACTCTCTCATCCTTTGAGTATGCAATATTTGCATATAACTCCTTGGCAGTCTAATCGTATTTAAATTGTCAGTGCCTTGTCTGCTGGGTATTCATCATTTTGGAAAGCCCTCATTTGTTCTTTTGTTACATTCATGCTACAGGACCTAGATATAATTCAGGAATTGGATATGCTAACCAGCCTAACGTGGCGATGAATCTTCTTCCTTTTGAGGGATGAATCCAGTTAGTTGGTTTGAAACGTTCCTGATCTCCTACCTGAAATTATCCTAAATTCTCTTTTCAGTGGTTCCATATTTTGATGTGAAAGTTCTCCCACACTCCCATTTCTGTAAAATAAAGCCTCCTTTAAATTGTAGCAATAGAAGAGAATATTTGTAGCTCAGTGTTGAGTTGCATGGACCTTGGTGCTCTCTGAGCTTGGTGGCTTTTTTGCAGACATTTGATGACCCAACTGGATAATATCAGTGCTGGAAGGGAGTGGGATGGGCTCTCTGCTTATATATTAGTGGCTTGCCATGTCAGTGTGGGTGGGAGAGTTGTTTTCTTCTTGGTAGTTCTTGATTAGGCTGTTGTTTAATGTTGGGTTGGTTGTCTGAGTTNCTAGCATTAACCTTAGTTTTAATCTCTGCTTATCTGGGTGTTAGGAGAGTGTGTTTAAGTCTTCTCGTTTCCTTTTTCTCATTTGAATTGTATGTAGATGTCAGTTTAATTCTTTTAAATTGAGTTTGGCTCATGGACACATCCATTGGGTTTTCTTGGCAACACTAAGAAAGGAATATGTCATTGCTTTTCTCTTTTCACAATTTTGCAATCTAGTCTATAGCCCTGGGATTTCCTGTTGACTTTCCATCCAATATTAACTAGGTCCAATTCTCCTTCCCTTTTTTTTTTTTTGAGATTCACCAAGGTCGGAAGGACTCTCCTGCTTCACTTGGCATTGATAAAATGTTCCGAAATTTAGTTTCATGAATTCTGCAGAAAAGCAAACTTTCCAATGATTTTAACATCAGCATTTATAGCAACAAGAATGGAGTTAAATGTGATATCTGAGTGATAGTATCATTAAATCCTAAAGTGGAAAGGTACCTTGGAGGTCTTCCAATTCAGCCTCCTGCCCAAGACTCAAATGGTTGTCCAGTCTTTTATTGAAAACTCCGTTGTGGAGCACCCACAATTCTGGGAGGCAAGGCTGTTCCACTGATTAATTGTTCTCCTTAGTTTTAGGTTGGATCTGATGAACTTCCATCCATTTCTCTTGTCCTACTCTCAGGTGCTTTGGAGAATATTTACCATAAAGTTTTGATTTTTTAAAAAGAATTATTACTTCTACTTCAAAAATATATTGATTGGATTGATCTTGCAAAAAGAGTGGGGCCACCATGCTGTTTGTTTTTTATAGAAATGACTTCATTTAAATATTGTTTGTTGTTCCACACATTCATGTTTTGGACTTCAATCCTGAATCTGTATGACATATGTTAAGACATTTTAAACTTGTCTGAATATATTATGTATCTAAATATTTATTTATATTTTATTCAATTTGCAAGCATGCTGTCCCACGCCAACCATTTCTGGGTAGCTCTCAATAATAAAACAATGCAGAAAACAATAAAATGCAGGCAATTTGCCAAAACAGTATTAAAAAAATATGCACATCTTTAGTATATTTGAATTCTCATAATTGCATACTCAAGTTGTTTAACATAATTAGAATTTCATTATTTGGAGCCCCATAGATAAGGGAATAGAAATTCTTTTTGCAGTGATTCTTACTATAATCCTCTTTTTATATCTAATACATAAATATTAATATAATATATATTTAATCTCCAAGAGCTGCTATAATCAATGTAGACTTTTTATGCATTAACAAATACTATAGAAATTATTTTAGGAGGGGGAAAGTGTTAAAGCTATGGGCTATTATCATTAATAGCATATGCGAATATTTAAGTATGGTATCTGGATTCTTCATGCCCTTATTATGGTCATAAGGCTGATATTTCAGCATAAGGAAGATAAATGTATGCACTCTTTTGCTGAATGGATTGAAGTCTTGATTGTACTTGACACCAATGAGTGGATTGCTTATAGATGTAAGCTTTTTATGGACAGGTATAATCAAATATGGGACTTATTTGTATAGAATACAGTAAGTTAAAATATTGTCATGTAAGTGGATTAGAAAAATATATGCTTCATAGAATTATAACTTTATTATGATGATATATGTTTCCTTCATCATCTTTTTTCACTTTTCTGTTACAAGACTTTAAATATGTTTTTCTGTTTGATGATGTATTATTTTTGTGTTTTTGTTTATTAATTAAAAAGCAATAAAATAATTGCAATATAGATAGTCCTTGACTTACAACAGTCCATTTAGTGACAATGGCACTGAAAAAAGTGA
>AZIM01002520.1:195538-210364 GCA_000516915.1 Ophiophagus hannah
TTTCTTTTTCTTCTTCTTCCACTTTTTGTTTTTTCTTATTGTTTGTTTCTCTTTCTCTTTTGTTTTAGTTTTTTTTAAATTATTGTAATCAAAATCCTTCATAAGGATTATAGACAAAAATTTAAAACTTTACCAAATGGAGATAGTGGGTATTTTTTTCTCTGTTATAAAAAAGCAGCACCCTAGTTTTATGAAAATTTTAAAGATGGTATAAGAATAGACTGCTATACAACCAGGTTATAAGAATACAGTGTTTTTTTTTTCTCTTCATGATGCTGAGTTAGCACTGAGGCTGAATTTGTGTTTTCTACAAACTGGAACATTTATCCACCTGCTTTATTTGCTACTTTCTTTGAAATTAATTGGACAGGTTTATTACTGTAGTTTTTATCATTCTGACAGCAATTTAAACATTTTAATGGCCTGGCTCTTATAACAAAGCATTTCGGAGTTTTGACATGCCTAGTTCCGGTTACACATCCATCACCGATACAGATCCTTGCCTGGCTGTTTAGATGATCATGGAGTCCAACTATATTTATTCTCCAGTCAGTAGCTGCAAGTGAGTCAAAATAGGATTGTTATAATCGTCTCCTGAGTGGCTCCAGGAATTAACCCTTTGGCCAGCCCGATTCTTGCAATTGCATCCGATTTAGTCTACCTCAGTCATTGAACAATGCAACTGCTATCGTACTTGACAACCCCATTTTGCCACAAGCAATCTACGCAAATAAAACCTGGGAAATCACCCAGGACGAGAGCTCAAGTGTAATTTATGGCACTGCCTATGAGAAATTCTTGATGTCAAGTCACAAAATGGATATTTCTAATGATGAGACTCTGCAGAATAGCAGTTCATAAGGTTTCCAAGACATTGCGAAGCGCACAAAATATGTTTTGCTAGAGAACGTTTTTCACCTGCTGCTGAGTGAATGCCACCCAAAGACTGCTCTCCATGCGCTGAATCCCACAGACGGTCCTCGACTTAGTGACTATTCTAAGTTACAAAAGCACTGAAAAAAGTGACCTGGGACCGACTTTCACACTTACGACCATTGCAGCATCCCCACAGTCACATGATCAGAATTCAGGCACTTGGCAGCTGACTCGTAGTTATGACGATTGCAGTGTCTGTGATCCCCTTTTGCGAACTTCTGACAAGCAAAATCAATGGGGAAATTTGATTCACTCAACAATCTAGTTTTCTAACTTAACTGCAGTGATGTAGTTCACCATTGTGGCAAGAAAGGTCATAAAATGGGGGTGGCAAATTCACTTAACAAAGGTCTCGCTTAGCAACTGAAATTTTGGGGTCATTTGTGGTCGTAAATCGAGGAGTACCTGTATTTGCAAAGAAAAAGAAAAGCTCTTCAAATAACCTTTAAAGAAGACTCGGAAAACATTGTAATAACATAAGACGAAGCAAAAACTATAGCAGTATCCAGAATGGCCCTAACCTAACCGCATTCCTCCTATATGAACGTGAATAATTCATATAGAGGGATTGCCTTCCCCAGTGGAGGCAAGGCAGCTTCAGAGCTGTCACTCATTCTTCCCATTGGAAACTGACATCATCTGTGGCAGCCACTTTGATCTGCAATTAAAGGAAATGATAGAGCAGCTGTGGCTTTTGCAAAGATAATCAGGGAGGTAGTGCTTTCAGAGGGGGGGCGGAATAATGCTTTTTTTCTGCTGAAACGTTTCACGAGTCGCTAAGATTGGAGAAGGTGATGTTGGAGTGCCTGTAGGAGCATCCGGTCAATCCTCATTTTGTTGTGGTTGTTATTGTTGTTCGGGATTCACTTTGTGGCAAGACTTCCCTCCTCTGTAGAGCATTACCTGGAAGGAAGTAAAAAGCCATTTGGCAACAGGTTTATTTCCCAGCCACCCGCCAGTACTGGGAAATTCTGAATAGGATTTGCACCTTGCATGCCATCTGTTCAGGCTCTCTGCTTAAATGGGGCAGTGTATCCTCCCTTGAATGTGACTCTGGCAGACACTGGATCATATAGTGACTAGATGCCATTTTGAGCGCTTATACAAGAGGAAAAGCAGACTTTCTCCAACTAACAAAACATATAGCACATAATTGGATGAATGGCCTAGATATGAATATATAGAACACATATTCCATTCTCAAAATGTAACCTATAATTAATATGTACTTGAATTTCCCCATTCCTTACAAAATTGATGTCAGTGTTCCAGCAACCCTCCACTCCACCCAATAACTCCGAGACAGACATCTCTTAAAGGTTCCTTTTTATTTGGATAGTAACCGGCACAACTGGGGAATCCTGAATCTGAAACTCCTGGGCTTCCTTACAGTAAGTAAAAACTACAAATCCACCCCCTGCACCCATCATCACATCACATGGCCCAATCACCATCTGTTCCAAGTTAAGACTTCCTCTCACTTATGCGCAACACAACCTGACCTTGAATCAGAAAAAGAATGTTGCTATGTCTAACTAGATATACTCTAAAAAATCCCCCCTCCCACTTTCCCAGGCTCAGATGTGGCAGCATAGGAGCATCTGGTTTCAATATGGCTTCCAAAACTGACAATTGACTGCATGTCTCCATCAGATGTGCACCTCAATATCATGTGCTCCTTTTATATATTTTTACCCCAGGTAGTCCTCGACTTACGACCCAAAATTGAGACCCAAATTTCAGTTGCTAAGCGAGACATTTATTAAGTAAATTTTGCCCCATTTTATAACCTTTCTTGCCACGGTTGTTAAGTGAATTGCTGTACTTGTTAGATTAGTAAATGTTTTTCGGCTTCTCAACGTTCAGTTTATGTCCCTTTAACAACACAGCAAATTTCCAAGGACAAAATTTTCTCCTGCTTGTGGTTATGATCCTCTTGATGGTGTTTGATGAAGTCCAGACCTCTTCAGTCTGGATAGGTGCACCTCCATCAAAGCTGTAGTCCTCGACTGACAACCACAGTGGAGCCCAACATTTCTGTTGTTAAGCGAGACATTTGTTAAGTGAATTTTGCCCCATTTTGTGACCTTTCTTGCCACGGTTGTTAAGTGAATCCCTGTACTTGTTAAATTAGTATCACNAAGTGAATTTTGCCCCATTTTGTGACCTTTCTTGCCACGGTTGTTAAGCGAATCCCTGTACTTGTTAAATTAGTATCACGGTTGTTAAGTGAATCTGGATTCCCCAGAGGGACTTTGTTTGCCAGAAGGTTGCAGACAGGACACTGCGACCGTCATAAACAGGAATGGGTTGCCAAGAGGCTGAATTTTGGATCACGTGACCCTGGGGAGGCTGCAACAGTTGTAAGTGTGAAAAACGGTCATAAGTCCCTTTTTTCAGTGATACTGTAACTTCAAACGGTCACTAAAGGAACGGTTGTAAGTTGAGAACTACCTGTGTTAAAAAGCCTGCGTTGTGTTGCTGCCATCTTGCCTCTCTTGTCGTCCATAATGAATCAAACTGAAATGCTGGCTGTGTTTTGGAGGGGGCGGTGAGAAAGCTTCTAGCTATTAGGGTTGATGTGTAATTTATTGCTCTCCCAGTGAGCGTTTGGTTGGTGGGGCAAGTTCTGCTATGAATCTTAAAAAGCCTTCAGCCAAAGCTGCTGCCAATTAAGTAATTCTTTACGTTTAAAAAAAATGGCATCATCTCAGGGCCAGCAGTGTTGCCACAGCAGAGTTGCTGGACTTATTTTTTCTGCAGAAATATTTCTTCATGGATGTCTTTCTTGTCAAGGACGACTCAACTGCAGCTCCTTTCAAATGTTGATAACCGGTTTCTGACATTTTCTACTGTTACTTGATTGCTTTCTTTCTTTCTTTTTTTTACCTTATTTCTTTGGTATTGAACTCTTATATTAGATTCAACTTGACTTTTTAAGAGTTAAAAAGAAGCCTAAACGGATGCTACGCGGCTCAGCATTGTGGGAATTTCCTTCAAAGCATATTTTTAGGTTTTATTTTTAAGGCCAATAATCAGCCATAAAGCATAACTAAGTATAATATCTAAAACTAATACAAATATTGTTATACAATTATTATGTAGTATTCAGTCTGTTGAATTAAAGTCTCTACAGCTTACATAAAAGAAGGCAACTGTTTTTTTTATATCCAAGAAGGCAGGATTAAGACTAATGGTTTTAATTTATGGAAGGATTGTTTTTGATTGAATAATGAATACTAACAGCAAATTGAATATAAGAAAGTTATCCAAGGATGCATTGGTCATGTTCTTATGCAGCGAGGAGGCTTCAGATATGGTGCTAAATAAAGTTGGATGGCTGAAGCCTTGTAGAAATGGCTTCAGTAGTTCTTCTACCAGAGCTGACAGGAGAGATGAGATTAGAAGTTACTCATTTGTGGGTGGCCTTGTCCTCTTCCCTACTACTTCTTTGTATCTCCATGAAGTTGAGAGCCACTTTGGTCTAGTGATTTAAGTACAAGCCTAGAAAGCAGGAGGTTGTAAGTTCAAGTCCCACTTTAGACATGAAAGCTAGCTGGGGGATTTTGGGCCAATCACCAGGAGACAGCGAGTTCTAGTCCTGCCTTAGGCATGAAAGCCGGGTGAGTGACCTTGGGCCAATCACAAGGAGGCTATGAGTTCTAGTCCTGCCATTGCCATGAAAGCCACATNACTGCATGGGTTGTTGCGGGGAAAATAGGAATGTTTGTCATCTTATTTGTAAGAATAATAAAGCCAGGATACAAATAAATAAACAAAAGTTACTGGGAAGGGGCATTTATATATTAATTTGATTTTGGGGCCTCCCCAAGTCCAGAATGATATAAATTATCATTTTATAACATAAATACATTTTGTCTCCCATCTCCCTTGAGGGAGCCCTACAACCCCCCCCCTCCCCAAAGCTGGATCTTCAAAGGAGCATCATTAAGGTGGAAGTTACACAAATCTCCTTCCAGACGACACTCACTTCCTGGAATTACATAGGTGGCACCTTTGGATTGAAGGGACCCAAAGCACCCCAGCTCTGCCTGATCTTTACTGGACGGGCAGAACCCCTGGGTGAGATGGAGTGCCTCAGAGATCCTCGGGCTGTGCTGTGAAAGCCTTTGTAGAGGTTAACTAGCAGTTTGAATTGCACCTGGAAGCCGCGGACTATTAAATTCGCAAGATAGTAATGAAAGCACGCCCGTGCCATTGCCTTCTGGACCAACTGTGAGGAAAACAGTCGTTTGTTGTTGTTGTTCAGTTGCTAAGTTGTGTCCAACTCTTCATGATCCCATGGGCCACAGCATGCCAGGTGCCCCTGTCCTCCACTGTCTCCTGGAGTTTGCCCAAATTCATGGTCATTGTGTCGATGATGCTATCTAACCATCTCCTCCTCTGCCGTCCCCTTCTCCTTTGGCCTTCTGCCTTCCCCAACATCAGGGCCTTCTCCAAGAAGTCCTCTCTTCTCCTTTGGTGGCCAAAGCCTTTGAGATCCAGCTTCAGGATCCGTCCTTCCAAAGGACAGCCACGCATTTTGTGTGTTCTCATCTCCCGCTTTACTTTTTTCCTGCCTTTCTGTAATTGGCACTGAGGGTTCTTTGTGGCTACTTCCAGGCATCACTCTAGCCTCAAAACACTTTATTGCACAATTCTTTTTGTATGTACATTATTTTCCCCCCATGAAGCTTCCCAGAAATTATTTGCAGATGCACCAACATCTAAAAGTTCTTGTTCATAATGAATAATATGAAAATGTGTAGTTGGGAGATACAAAGCAGTCCTTTGAACCATCTGCTGCATCTTCTTACGTTTTTTCTTCCTGTCGCTACAAGATGATTTAGTCCTCCACCGTCAACTTTTTCTGTTTTATTACACTCCTGAGGGCGCTTTTCCTGCCACAAGTGCTTCTCCCTAAGGGATTTTTTTCCTGCTTATTGTTGCCTTCAGTGTTTTAAAATCTGCCCTTTCATAACTTCTTGTTTTAACCTGCAGTTCCGTCTCAATTCTGAAACACACATACATTTTTGTTAGTTCTCATCTCCTGCTTTACTTTTTTCTTGCCTTTCTGTAATTGGCACTGAGGGTTCTTTGTGGCTACTTCCAGGCATCACTCTAGCCTCACAACACTTTATTGCACAATTCTTTTTGGTATTCAGGACAAGCAAGCAAGCAAACAAACAAACACACGGATTTGTGAGCCCCTCAGGATATGTAATGATTTGCTTTTACTTATATTTGAGTAATTCTTTTTATGACACTGGTCATTGGTTTAAAGCATCCATGCGGTTACCTTGAAGGGTTTACAAATGGAATTATTTGTTCTGACCTAGGCTTCCCAAGATCATGAAGCAGACTCCTCATCCCGATAAAACCCCTTTTATGTAGGTTAAAGGGAATTCCTCTTCAGCAAAGTCCCGGCAAACACTTTTTCATGATATTTCACATCTACAGACCTTTATCAGGCTGGGAGAGTTGCCAGGATGATATCTTTCAAACACCACACTGTAGCAGCAAGTACTTGCTAAGAAGTCAGGAACAGATCTTCACCCGAATGAATTGAACTAATTGTCTTCTGCAAACCCCACTCTCCTTTTGCTTCTCTTTATTCCCTATGGAAGTGGCCCTTCACTGTCCACCTGTGCCTTTACTCCCNCTTCTCCTGGCAGCTTTGTGCATGCGCACATCGGGAACAGGGTCCAGCTGTTCTTCTGCCCCACTGATCTCCGATGGCATCTGATAACTGTCGGACGGCCCTGGCCCCCATCTCTGCTTCCAACGCAGAGCCCTCGTTCGAGCCTGCCCCAGACTCCAGGACTGGCCCAGGTTCCTCCCCAACCTCCTCACTGTCTGAATCAGCTGCCGGCTCCACGGGCTGCTGGCAGGCCACAACATTATTCACAAATAAGTGTGAAACTCCTATGCACGTGCATTTATCTGATGCACCTGAAGGGGATCTCCTGAAGAGGAGAAGATTGATGTAATGATGTATGTGGGAATGATCTGGTCAGGCGGGAGAAGGAGTCATAGATAGATAGATTATTTATTTATTTGTATATCGCCTTTAGTATTTTTACAAACAACCCAAGGCACATCCAACATATCCAACACCCCCGTACCCTCCTATTTCCCCCACAACAACAACCCTATGAGGTGGGCTGGGCGAGAGAGAGTGACTGTCCCAAAGTCACCCAGCCACTTCTCAGGCCTAAAATGGGACAAGTCGCCAGGTGGCTGTCATGCAAAAGGCAGGACTAGAACTCCCAGACTCTTGGTTTTCAGCCTGGTGCCTTAACTGAACTAGCCTCTTATACCAGGGCCCCCCGGGCCGCAGCCCACTNTACCAGGGCCCCCCGGGCCGCAGCCCACTACTGGGCCAAGGCCTGTTCAAAATCAGGCCACGGAAGCGGCGGGCGAGCATGCACATGTGCACACCTCCACTTGTGCAAGGGTCAGGCACACGCTGCTTGTGCAAAACTCTCCCCTCCCCCCCTCCCCACCGGTTCACAAAGCCAGAAAAGTTGGGGACAGCTGCCTCGTACAGCTGCCAGGCAGGTCTAAAAGGTATCTCAGCCCAGTGAAGCCAAATGGCTGAGGGAAGCATCTCTTCTTCCGGACTCTCCTTAGTTTTCTGGAAAGTAAAAGTAAAAGAGGGGAGAAATCGTTTCTGAGTTGCAAGAGTCTTTTACTGTATCCTTACAATGAAGGCAGTACTAGTATTCATGTTTGGTGGTGCTTGTCTGGGCTACCTGACAGTAGACCAATCTGTGCTTCATGAAAAAAAAAGTGGGAAAATACNTGAGGGAAAAAACATTCTTGGTACAGTTGGCATCCAGCACTATTCTTGCAAGCTGCTCTCTAATAATGTAAAGTGATGATCAAGGAGAAGATACGTATTATTAGTTGATGAGGTAAGGAACAAGGCTGTAAGGAAGATACTTTATGTGTTACAAGGCACTTTGGTGCCAATGGCTGAATTGTTAGGGTGGGTTGAATGAATCAATGGATTTAGAGTGATTTCAGAAGAAAAAGAAGAAGAACATAGAAGCAAAACACATACACTTATTTTCTTTTTGATAGGGGAGGCCCAAAGGATATTGCTTCCTGGCTGCACATATCCATATCCATATATCTACAGTATATCTACATCTGTATATCTATACCTATACTTAATTGTCTGTCTGTCTGTCTGTTTGTCTCTGTGTNTCTCTCTCTGTCTCTCTATTGGGGGAGGAGATCATGATGATGTAAAGAATGTGACAAAAGAAAAGCTTTTAATCTTTTCTAAATGATTCTCCTTAACAGATTTAGGATGCTCTCTGGACCCAGTAACTAGCTGAAATCTCAACTTAGCGGCAGTGCCTTGAAACTCTGCAGTAAAACTTGATGGATTCTATGGCAAGTGAAGGGCCAGCGAGACTTAGTGATTTGAATGGGAAAATAATGTGCAGTGAAAGGATTGAATTCTTCTGCTTAAAATGGTAGCTTCTTTGTGTTTAAAGTTACAAGGGCTTCGTTATGCCCCTTTTCATGATTTTTATTGTAGAGAAAAGGGAGTGTCCAAGGAGGAAGAGTTTGTAGGGTTATGCAGAGTATCTGAATGAACTGTTTGCCAAAGGATTGGCAAGTGCAGGAAATCAGGAGCTGTGGCGGTTCAAATGAATGCAGATTTATTGCAAGCTTATTCTTTGTACAAGAATCTGAACTATCAACGGCCCAAGCAAACTGGAGGTAGCTAAGAGTCAATGGCATTCAAGGTGGGCTGGACTTAGATCTCTTATGGGCGCAAAAAGACTGAGACTGGTGATGTGTTTGACCCCTCCCTCAGGCTCAGCCTGGTCATCTCCTACAAGAATGCTGGTACAAATGAAGCAACCCTCCTCGAATCATTAAAGCAGCTACATCCTTTGGAAGTAGACTCATGCGGCTGTTGTTTTGTATCCCTCCTCCCTGGCTGTCTGCAGGGATATCAATTTTTTTTTTTACTGATCATGCACCCATCTGCACAGGCGAGCAATGACAAGCCATTGAAGGAGCTGGATGTGCACTAACCCACTTAACATAGCTCAGCTGAGAGCTCATATTTTAGATTCATTGTTCTCCCAATTTCAGGCTATTTCCCCATATACTATCACAGAGGTGTCTTTCAGCAGAAAACAACAGTGTATTCAATTTCTGAAAGTTCAGTAAGATGTATAGTATAGAAAATATTTTTTAAAATATTACTAAACCTTGTTTCCAAATTTTCTATGCTGGCCAAGAAAAGATACACAAGAGGGAAAAATCTAGTTAATGCATATCCGTTGGAACTCCTATACATTTCCCCTAATGTACAATATACTTAGCTATTTCTGAATTAGCTACTGAGCATGCTGTCCATTGTAAATGTAGCTCTTTTAAATCAATCCAGCATCTGATTTAAAATTCAGATACAAACATGGCTCTGGGCACAATTTATAATACTCATTATCTTTTTGTTCTAGAGAGCATGACTTCTGCAACTTCACCCATCATTTTAAAATGGGATCCCAAAAGTTTGGAAATCAGGACTCTAACTGTGGAGAGATTATTGGAGCCACTAGTTACACAGGTAAATTGTTAATGCAGATGCATTATTGTTTGTTTGCTAATGTTTTTTTTAACATTTGTAATTTTAATCAGGGTTTATATTGCAGTTGTATTTTCCAGCTTATGACAAGAATGGCGAGGTTTGTCAAATAAGGATTTTAATTGCACTCTGTATTGTGTCATTTTTCAAATTTCATTCAACATTTTGGTTTTCTGAAAAAGATTAAGCTATGTTTTAGATCAAGTAGAAACATTATTTGAAATTATTTTGTGTGTGGTGGGTGGATATGACTCGTCAAATTTGTAGTAAGTAGTAAGTATTCATATGCAGATACAGAGAATGTAATTCAGGAGTAGTAAGATTGATAGGTGAAACCCACATGTTCTTTGAAAATAAAATTCTAGGATTTTTTTTTAAGATGAATTAATACCAGAGACTTGGATGAAGAACCCATGATTTCACAACTCTTCCAAACAACAGAAATGGGACCGTCTGGACCTCAGAGAATAAGTAGCACGCAGTGCTGCTACAGATGCCTTTGGAGCCTGGATAGATGATATTGTTTCATCCAAGACACTCTGAGCACACCAGCTCTGCAGGATTAAATCAGCCAAGGGATGTTATGGGAGATGGGTGGTCCCTCAAGTAACCAGGCCCTATGGAATGTAGGGTTTTATAGGTATCAACCATCACCCTGAGTGGCACCCGGGACCAAATTGGCAACCAGTGCAGCTTATAAAGCAGAGGTGGGACATCTCTCCCATTATGGCTTCTTGCACTGCCACATTCTGGACCAGCTGAAGCTTCCAAATGGTCTTCAGTGGCAGCCCCATGTAAAGCACATTGCAGTAGTCAAGCTGTTAGGTGGCTAGGGCAGGGGTGACTGGCTAAAGGGCCCCCTGATCTAGGAAAGGGAACAACTGGTGCCCCAGATAGAATTGAGCAAAGGCTTTCCTAGCCATGGCTGATACTTGTTCTGACCCAGCCTTAGCAGAAGCAAGAAACAGGCTCCTTGTCATGAAAACCCTCTCTCTTTATTTACCTCTTGTGAATTAATGGCCTTCACCCACCAAAATGTCCCAGGCCTTCCAAAAGTTAACTGCCGCAACAGACCTTATCAGTTTCTTGCGATAATTGCAAGGCCTTGAGCTCCCAGACAAAAGGCTGTAAATTAAGTTCTGGCAAGCAGTCTCTGTGGCACAAAACAGGATGAGCAAAATCTCCAGAAAGACGAACTGTTGTCTCCTACAACCACCACTCCCCTTTCCTTCTATTTATTCCCCAGCCAGGGAGGGGCCATTCAGTGTCCATGTTTGCTTTGCTTCTCAAGTCAACTCTTTGTTCTCTATTGTTCCCCTCTCCTAACAGCTCTGCACATACGCGCATCTGGAACAGGCCCCAGCTGTTCTTCCCCCCCACTCTTGTCAGCCTCCAAAGGCAGCTGCCTCTCTGGTGGCTGGGAANTCGAGAACTGGCCCAAGTTCCTCCCCACCCTCCGAGTCTGCCGCCAGCTCTGCTGGCAGCTGGCGGGCACCAACAATACTTGCTCTTTAAGATTCCCCAATTGTGTACCAATCTGAAGGGGGGAAGTGTAACCCCAACCAAGGTCAACGATAGAACCTGGATGGTTGAAACACCCTCCTCTTGGTAGGATTGAGTGGGAGGTAGTCCCTTCTCCCCATCCAAAGCCATCATAGGGTAGCCTCCAGGCCTTGGGACAGAAGTTTGAGAACCTCACTGGCCGTTTTTTGTATTCGATACCAGATAAAAAATTATGAAAAAAAATTCCAAGTGTAAT
This sequence comes from Ophiophagus hannah, assembly GCA_000516915.1. Lineage (NCBI taxonomy): Eukaryota > Metazoa > Chordata > Lepidosauria > Squamata > Elapidae > Ophiophagus > Ophiophagus hannah. Next base: position 206,848 of record AZIM01002520.1, read on the forward strand.
GGAACTCTTGCTTAGCACAAAGATATGAAAGGAAGAAAAGAAATAAAAACACTTATGGTTACGAAATGATACGTGGTAATGCATTAAGTGCTTCCAAATAATATATTTAATGGAATTACAGTTTTGTTTCTTTGAAATGACTGGAGCTGTTCAATTTGCAGCAAAGGATGTGAATGAGAATGCCCTGTTGAAAGAGAGGAAATATTATTTCTAACTTCAGTTAATATTTAATCATAGTTATGAATGTTGACTCACTGACTTTGCCTTTCAGTAGCGCCTAAAGTTAGGCTTATAATCTTGCAAAGAAAAGCATAAGAAAATAGGTCTGGTGAGCATTCCATTAGGAAGATAGAAACACATAGGAACAGAATAGCAGAGTTGAAAGGGACCTTGGAGGTCTTCTAGCCCAACCCCCAAATGTAGATTGTTTCAGTGTCCTTACTTGATTGAGGATTGATCATGTGTAGTTTTAAGTAAGTACAGGTAGTCCTCGAATTACAACCATTAATTTAGTAACGATTCAAAGTTACAATGGCACTGAAAAAAAGTGACTTCTGTCTGTTTTTCCCACTTACAACTGTTGCAGCATCCTCTTGGTCATGTGATCAAAACTTGGACCCTTGTCCAAGGACCTGTATTTATGACGGTCATAGTTTTATTTAGTTTATTTAGTTTTAATGCTTTATATAGTTTCTGTAACTTTCCATGAAACACCAAGGGAACCTTTATGTGTCCTGTTTATGGCTTGATCAGCCACTGCTATCTGGAAATTTCAACCAGTTCAAATTGTGGTTGTCCAGTTGTTAGGGGCAACATGCCACAGAGTGTCATTACAATGGTTTTGAAGAAATCTCATAACTTCCTAAATTATAAATGGAATAGTGGTACATTATTTGATTTGGTGGTTTTAAAAAGTCAAAATAAGTAGGGTTGGTATTGTATAATGTTTTGCATTTATTATTCTATATACTGTATATATATTCAACTATATTTCATATAAATGAGCATATGAAGAGTCATATATGTTTCAGAACAGGAAGCCCTTAATTTATAATAAGTGATAATTAAAAATCATGGAATTTGAATTTGAGCTTCTAGTATCTGGTTTCACCAATTAAACTAAGCCACACATAATGTGATTTCATTTTAGTTTGTGTGATATGTGAATCTGCCTTTTCTTGTTAGTAACCTATAATTTCCACTTAAGAATTATATGTGAACCAGATCATGGAGATATAGGTTGATTTTGTGCTGCTACCCTCCTATCAGAACATATATATACCTCCTTATATACTCTATTGGTTGAAACTGAAATATTTCAGGAAGGTTTCAAACTATTTTCTGTTTTAAAGGGGTTTTTTTGTCTGTTGGTTGAATTTGTAAGATGAGAACAACTTGCATACTTTCCCCCCTCTTTCTGGCCTAAGTTGACTATGTACTGTTCATTGATTTAACTTATGCATTTAAAAAAATGTATTGATATGTCAGATACTTAACTACCAGGAAGACAGGAAGAAAAGGGTAGTGTTTTGATTTTGATCTAGATCACTTTATGTGTAAATGTATAAATTTCACATATCAACAGAAATATAAGGTGAGATAGGCTGGCAACCAGCATAAAACCAATTCAAATGAGATGCAGATACAGTTTTAAATTAAAACTTTCAAAGCACTTAGAAGCGGAATCTAAATGAATTGGTACAAAGTGATACAAACTATGTAACTGATATTTCAACAAACTCAATTTGTTAATAAAATACAGTGTTTTTTTCTTATAAAATCCTTTTAGTTAATATTTGATTGAAGATGTCTGAATACAGTCTAAATAGTCAGTATAAAACTTAGCTCTCAGCATTTGAATCTGGCATAGGTATTTATAGAGCCATCAAATACAGATAGTCCTCCACATACAACCACAATTTAGCCCCAAACTTCTATTTCATGACCTTTCTTGCTGCAGTTGTTATGTGAATCACTTCAGTTGTTAAGAGAATCTGGCTTCCCCCATTGATTTTGCTTGTCAGAAAGTCACAAAAGGGGATCACATGACCTCTGGGACACTGCACACACACACACACACACACACACACTCCGTCACAAGTACATGCCAGTTGCGCAAGGGTCCAGATTTTGATTATGTGACTGTGGGGATGCGGCAATAGTCATAATTGTGAAGAATGATGATACGTTACTTTTTTTCAGTGCTGTTGTAACTCCAAGCACTCACTAAACAAATGGTCATAATCTGAAGACTACCTTTAAGTCTTCCAGAACCTTTTACTTGGAAAGTCAACTGAACTACAGAACTAAAAAAATCTAGTTTGGTCTCTTTATGCCAGATATTTGGAAGAAATAAGGTGTCATCAGATTGCAGAAGCCAGGAGACTCCAGCTACTGACTTCTTCAGCCCAGGTTGACCCGAACGGTGCTCCTCGGCCTTATCTATACTGTTCTGTAACTGTTGGCTCGAATATAATGTTGGAAATGACCACAGCTGAAAGAAACAAACATAATTTGGAAGTTGAGAATACTATGGAGAAAGAGATGGAATAGCAGATGGGTGGAGAAAAAGGACTTTGGTTTCTGGGCAAGTTGCAAAAGGAACATCAGGGGTTCCATATGTTGCTCATCAGTGTCCATTTTATAATTTATGCATACAGTTTTCCATCTCCTATTGAGTTTAAAAGACCCCTGGAATGGCTTGTAAAGATTAAGATAAATCCAGCTGTTTTGGGGTCTGTGGACTAAAACAAGAATTTCTTCCAAGTCCAGCTTTCCCCCTGAAGATCCCGGGGAGACCTCCATGTAGTTTTCTTGGTAACAATATGGGAGTAATATGTGAGGTTCCTCTTTCAGTTCTTCAATCAGATTAAAACTCTGCAATTTCCTGCTGCTTTTCCATCTGAACAGCCTGAACTTTCTTGAATCGTTAAGATTAGGCAAAGTTGCCTAGGGACGCCGTTTAGCTGGCACAACCTAAAAGAAAATGGAAGGGATGAGGAAAATGAAGAAATCTAGGCAAAGTTCCTAGTTTATATTGTTATAATAGGTTTTGAGAAACTGGTAGACAACTTTCTACCCCACAGATTAAGTTGAAGTCCACAAGTCTTAAAGTTGCTAAGTTTGGAGACCTCTGCCCTATACCATTTCAGTCAAATGGTTGTCCACTGTTTTCTTGAAAACTTCCAGTGTTGGTGCATTCACAACCTCTGCATTATGTTCTGATATAGTATTTTTGATACAGGTACTCAATTTTTCTAAAAAATCCTGAGGATTTGTTTTCACAGTTCTTACAAAGAAATATTTTATTATGCTTTGCTCCGTAACTCCTCTTTTTGTGGCAGCCCCTTAAATATTGGGAGGCTGCTATCATGTCAACCTCCGGTCAGTGGTGGGATTCAATTTTTTTTACTACTGGTTCTATGGGTGTGGCTTGCTGGGTGTGCCTTGGTGGGCGTGGCAGGGGAAGGTTACTGCAAAATCCCCCTTCCTTCCCCACCCCACTAACCTGCTTTCC
>AZIM01002521.1:184132-194963 GCA_000516915.1 Ophiophagus hannah
TTTGCCGGTTCTCCAAACTACTCAAAGTTTCTGCTACTGGTTCTCCAGAAATGGATAAATCCCATGGCCTCCCACTACAATCCTAGGGCACATCAGCATTTCTGTTAGGGTTGATCTGTTTTCATTCACCTTGAACTATGTGGACTAGAAAAAAGAGTGGAGGAGGAAGACAATGGAGAAAAGAGGGCTACTTCACATAAGCAGCCAACACATTCTGTAAGAAATATGCCTCGGAGAGCAATTAAACTGTTTCTCCATTTCAATGTTTTCTTTCTCTCAAATCTTCCCTTGATAAATAAATTGAAATCCTAATTACCAAATAGCTGTGGCTTATCTGTTCATTTCTCTAGTATGTTTTCATAAATGCCCTAACAGGCCATTTTTAATGTCGGTCTAGCTTTTCTGTGAGATTTTTGTGTTTTTTTGTAATTGTGCTGCAAATTTTGCACTTCTCTGTTTTTGAAATTTTGCACTTCTCTGTTTTTGAAATTTTGCACTTAGAAAATGCACCATTCAGTGGTGATTTCTAAAAAGAGGTGGGAGGGGAAAGAGAGAGATTGAACTAAATATCTGCTTATGAATATTCCTCTGACAACAAATCAGACTCTTAACTTTATTTTTGCACCTGATTTGCATTTTAGTGCCTCTGATTTCATTGCCATGATTTGCAAAGAGGGAGAAAAATCAACAGTAGCAGCTGCATAGACTAAGAGAGTTACTTGTATTTCCCAACATATTTTGAACACTGGGAAAAAAATCTTTGAGGTATAAATGATGCAATTGGATCTTTTCATTCTTGCTGGTTCATACCATTGATTTATGGAAGCACTCAAAAAGACATATGCAAAACTCTCTTCCAGATGTTGAAACTGCCAGAGAAAGTTTCAAAGTAACATTAACATTAGGAGTGTAGAGATTCTCAATCATCCAGTTCATGGTTGTTCCAGGAGGCAACTGGACATTCTTATTTTTTTCTTTTAAAGATATTTCACTTCTCATCCAAGGAGCTTCTTCAGCTGTGACAGGATAGTGGGGAATGGAAGGATTTATATTCCTTGCAGTTAACTGGTAATTTGCATTCTTTCAGAGAGTCATTGAGGCTACTTGGAGGTTTATCTGCATCCTCAGGGTCACATGAATAATGCTCCTGGTTCCTGTAGTCTGCAATTTTTCTTCTGGAAATCCATTCCTACTCACACACCATTCAAAGGGTGTTCATCCCAAATTGTATAGCTAAACATCGATAGGGATTTTCAGTCATCTAGGCTATGGTTGTCCCAAAGGTGCTTTTTCAGGAGGCAACTGGACTTCGTTGTTTTTTCTTTTGAAGACATTTTGCTTCTCATCCAAGAAGCTTTTGAAAATATCTTCAAAAGAAAGTCCAGTTGCACCTTTTGGATTAACATTAGGAATAGGCAAAATGATTCATTTGGGGCTCATATCAGGTCTTAGCCATGCCCAGAAGACAACCAGATACAGTATTCTCCACTGAAAGTTGTATTATGGAAAACTGCTTATCAACTCAGAATTGTCAGATTGGTATTGCTCAGAGAAAAAAAGGAATGTCCCAAATTTATATAAAAATGTTTTGTCTCAGATGGGTGCATTTTGTACTTCCTTAACAATGGGCCTGATTGAAACAAGCTACATGATCACCCCATCATCTCTGTGGTGGCGCAGTGGTTAGATGCAGGACTGCAGGATATTTCTGCTGACTGCCAGTGGCTGGGCNCTTCCTTAACAATGGGCTGATTGAAACAAGCTACATGATCACCCCATCATCTCTGTGGTGGCGCAGTGGTTAGATGCAGGACTGCAGGATATTTCTGCTGACTGCCAGTGGCTGGCAGTTCAATTCTCAGAGTTGAATCAGCCTTTCATCTTTCTGAAGTCAGTAAAATGGGGACCCAGATTGTTGGGGCAATATGCTGACTCTGTAAACCACTTAGAGATGCTATAAAGCACTGTGAAGTGGGATATAAGTCTAAGTGCTATTGCTATCTCAGTAACAATTGCATTGCTTCTGCGGTGTGTAGTAGTCCATCTTAGCCTTCTTTCAGAAGCCTGGTTTTCATCCTTTTTCATTATTAAACCAACTGTCAATCTTCCCGATGGCATGAACAGCAAAAGAAACTCCTGGGACATTTTTATTACCAAGAGTAAAACTTTACTGTTAGATCCATACAGGCACAGGAAGAATGCCAAGGCAGTTCTAAGGTTTTGGCACAAAGCATAGTATAATAAAATCCTCTTTTCTTTTCCCCGGGCCTCCCAGTGTCCATTGTCCACCAATCAAGGTTAAGCAGTTTATTTTGGAAAAACATCCTGCACCTTTCAAAAGTCTTCAGTTCTTGACCTTGGGGTTGTAAAATTTTTCTCAAGCTGCAAATGGCTCAATGTAAATTCCTTCTCTCCTTCCCAGCTTCCCACACATTTCAATCATACCCCTCTCCCTCTCATGTTTCTTTGTCAAGCTGTGAACAAAAAGAGGTGTTTTGCAAGTCAACCTTGACACAACTATCAGTGTTACCTGTTGTTTCTGAACTCAGAGAAACTCTAGAAAATGTTAATGATTTCACTATGCTTGGTTTGATCAGTAAGCATTATTTAAGCTAACCACACATCCCTAAGGAAGTACCACTATTAGTATAAAATAAGAAACTTCCTCTTAGTTTGCTTAATGTACATTACACTAAAAATGTTAAAAAAATCTCTTAAAAGTAATCCAAAAAAAGAATAGAGAATGTTCCAAATGCTATTCATTTCAAGCTACCAGACAAATTCCCAACTAATTAAGGGGCTTTTTTATTATTTTACTTAAACTGTAACAACCTTCATTTTACTGACTGAATACTCAAGGATGTAAGAAAGACGAATCTAAGTATTAACTATGTAGTAAATACATTACCGCTCTTTCCCACACTGTGCAAATCCATCTTGCTATTCAGTGTTCCTTATACAGGTAGTTTTCAACTTACATCAGTTCACATTGATAGTTACAACAACACTGAAAAAATGACTTACAACCATTTTTCACACTTACAACCATTGTGGTGTCCCCATAGTTGCATGGTCAAAGTTCAGGTGCTTGGCAACTGACTCATATTTATGATGGTTGCAGTGTCCCTGGGTCATAAGTATTGTGGCCTGCCAGCTGCCAGCAAAGCTGGTGGCAGACTCGGATGATGAGGAGATTGGGGAAGAACCTGGGCCAGTTCTGAAACCTGGGAAGGCTCTGATGGATGCTCAGCGCCGGATACAGAGTGTGATGACCCAGGAAGCAGCACACACATAATAAATTCCCAAACATAAATAAATTTCCTTTAATGCCTCCAACTTGGCCCCACTGTTCAATTGTCCGCAGTTGGAGATTAAATTCTTTCCAAAATAGTCTCCAAAAGAAAGAAATACAGTCCAAACTCAAAGAACAGATAACAGAGAAATAAAAAACCAAAACAAACTGCGCTGAAGGAATTTTCATGACAGACCAGGATAATTANNNACAAACTTCAAGAAGATAACAAGGCACAGTCCATTGGAAGAATACCAACCAAGATAAACCTCAGCCAGAAATAAAACATGCTTTGCTTCTAGCGACGCTGTGTTTTAAACACCCCTCCTATATACTATTCCCCCCAGCTGCAGCCAATGAGGGGGATCATGGCCACTTCCTCTCCTATAAGCCACGTTGTTCCCTTCTCCGTTCCTCCCTGCGTGCCCTTGGGTGAAGAAGGGATGGGCCTGGGTCTTCCTCTGACTGCCCAGCCAGCCTCTGCCCTTNTGGCATTTCCCAGCCAGAGAGGCAGCTGCCATTGGAGTCAGAGATGAGTGAGGAGGAGGAACAGCTGGGGCCTGTTCCAGATGCTCATATGCGCAGAGCAGATAGGTGAACAACAGAGGACAATGAGCTGGCTTGGGAAGCAAAACAAACGTAGATGCTGAATGGCCCCTCCCTGGCTGAGGTATACATAGGAGGAAATGAGAGTGGTTTGGTTGTCACAGACAACTGTTTGCATTTCTGGAAAGTCCTCCTTTTGTGTTTCGTGCGACAAGACTGCCTTGCCAGAATGGAGGTTTTTTTTTTCTATTTCTCTGTTTGAAATGACTTAATTTGCAGCTTCCCAGCTGGGAGCTCACAGCCTTGCATTTATCATAACAAGCTGATAAGGACTATTGTTTCAGTTAACTTCTTGTAGGACTCTTGCCTGGACTTTCTGTTGGTGAATGCAGTTAATTCCCAAGGTGTAAATAAAGAGGCATTTTTCTCTGTTTCTTGCTTCTGCAAAGGCTGGGTCAGAACAATGTGATCCCCTTTTGTGACCCTCCAACAAGCAAAATCCATGGGGGAGTCAGATTCAGTTAACAACCATGTTACAAACTTAACAACTTCAGTGATTCACTTAGCAACTATGACAGGAAAGATCATAAAATGGGGCAAAACTCACTAACAGTCTCACTTAGCAACAGAAACTTTGGGCTCAGTTGTGGTCGTAAGTCAAGGACCACCCGGTAATGGTTCAAATGTCTTTACAGGCAGGAAAAATCTAGATACTACAAATCTGAATGCTTATATCACCAACTAGTAATCTCTTTTTTAAAAAATGGGTTCAAGCATTGAAGAAGCCATTGAAAGGAAACCAGGCCAGCTTCAGTGCTTTCTCATGAAAACTAGGTTAAAATGCAAAATCTTATGTAAAAAGTGAAAGATTGACATCGTCAGAAGAGAAGCCAGGATCCTGTCAGACTGTCTCCCATGTAAACTGAAGGGAATAACATAATTATCTGGCTCATCGATCCATGAACTTCTACGTTTGTTTTGTTTTGTTTGTTTTTTAATCTCTTTTCAACCGAACATGAATTTCTTTATATCCCTTTGACTGTCTAGTGCCTAACCAGGGCAACTTCACTGTCTGTGCAGTACACAGCAAATTGCAATAAAAGCTAGCACGTTTGGGAACTCCATAATCGATTGGGATATATTAGAAATAAAAACTGTTCATGTCCACCTATAAAGATTGTGTTTACAGATCTCTCTGGGAGGTGTTAATGTTGAATTGGGCAAATTGCAATTATGTGCTCGCAGTGGGCAATGTTACTTGTTGCCTAAGGGAATGAATTCCTGTTATGATATGCATAACTGCACTAGAAAATGTACAGATGTACACCTTACCACATATCGTCTCTTTAGTTTTCTTCTTAAAAGGAAGACAAACTGACCAAGCAGGACTGCCATGAAACTGCATAACTACCTACCTTGTGGCCTGGAGCACTAAATATGTTCAACAGAAGTAATGCTCAGTTAAAAGAAAAACCTTTACACTGCTTTGTTCCACACAGAGAATTTAGCATTTCTGGATAATAAAATGCTGGAAAAGTAATGTAAACTCCCTAATAGCTGACAGCTGGGAACACCACCGAGATTAAGGGAAGAGATATAATTGCTTTTTGATTACATAGAATGCAAAGGAAAAGAAAGGATAGTTACAGCCTTATTGGAAAGTAATAGTGACATGCAGATAGAATGGCTTTCAGAGTATATGAGCTGCTTCCCTATTGCTGTGCAGCCTCAATCTATTTGTTGGTGAGCTTGCATAGATCCACACACAGAGACTGATGCTGGAATGAGAGATCTTTTACAGAGGTATGAATGCACACAATGTTCTAATGCTCTGAAGTTCTCATGGCACGTCACAGTTTGAGGCTATTAAATCAAAGGGAGAAGATAGCATTTCGAAAATAGGATTGAATAGAAGGCGTGAGCCAGTATCTGCAGGGTGTGTGTGTGTGTGTGTGTGTGTGTCTCAAAATAGGCAAGATGGCAATTATGGCATTGCAATAAAAGTCTCCCTTTTCTATCATTATCACGTGTACAAAAGGACCATGGCTTTGATTGCAATATCACCTTGATTGTCATCACACACACAACTCACAGTTATTACTAGACAGGACAAAGGTTGCCAAGTAAGAAAGAATTGATTAAAAGAGGAACAGAAGAAGTCATGTTGTAAATGCATGTTAAATTGCAGTCACAAAATGGCAGCTTGTCAGCCTCATGCCAGACATTCAATCCACATTCTTGCTGAGTGAGGCACAGTTTTGGATCATGTATAGGAGAAGATTATCTGAGTCCTACTTTGGCTGAAGATAGAATAAATTGAGTCCTTTTACCTAAAGGCAGCATCTGAGATCCTTGGCTGGAAACAGGATGGGACTCTATCTGTGTCTTCAGAATTAATGTATTGAATTCTCAGAGAGTGAGAGAGCCAGTACAGGTAGTCCTCAACTTTCAACCACATGTGTTAAATGAATCACTGCAGTTGTTAAGTTAGTAACATGGTGGAGAGGCAAGACNACTGTCAGTGGTGAGTACAGAAAATAAAAATATCAGGTCAGTTGTCAGGCAGGTCAACAAGGACCAGGCCTGATGCTAAGGCTCCTGGATATCCATTAATAAATGAGCTATAGACCCCTTTGCTAAGCAACCAGGGCAGCCAGCTGAAAACCATTGGGGGGGAGGGGGAAATAGTAGACTGAAAAAAAGTGAGCTACTTCAAAGCAAGCTCTAAAACTAAATATCTAAAATTAGAGATTTTTAAAACTTAATATATACAAAGCCTTAGCAAAATCACACTTGGAATACTGCATTCAGTTATTCCAGATATTGAGACTGTGGAATGAGTGCAGAAAAGAGCAATAAGAATGATTAGGGGGGGTGGAGACTAAAACATACAAAGAATGGTTACAGGATTGGATATACCAAGTCCAATGAAAAGAAGAACTAGGGGAGACATGATAGTAGTGTTCCAATATTTGAGGGCCTCCTATATTTGAGCCTGCTACTAAGATGAGTGAGTCAAACTATTTTCCAAAGCACCAAAAGGCAACACATGAAACAATGGATGAACCAAGGAGAGAAGCAGCCTACATCTAAGGAGAAATTTCCTAATACTGAGAACAATCAACCAATTGTATAGCTTGCCTTCAGAATTTGTGGGTGCTCCACCACTGGAGGCTTTCAAAAAGAGACTGGATAACCATTTCTCTGAAATGATATAGGGGCTTGAAGAGAGGCTGGACTAGAAGAGCTTCAAGTTCCCTTCCAACTCTATTATTCTATGTTCTTTTGTTGTTTTGTGTTCTATGTTCTATAATATTGGAAATATGAATACCCCAGATTAAGACATTGATATATTAATGGATTAATGAAGATTATGTTTAGAACAAAAGCTTTGACAGAATCTGAATTGCAAGAATTAGGAAAAGCTAATTTTTCATCAAACAAATGAAATTATTGAAGATCATCTTCAAATTTTATTTATTTATTATTTTAGTTATTAATCAAGTTTATTTAGCTGCCTGCTGTCTCACAAAAGAGACCCTGGATGGCATGCAATAATCAATTAAAAGAATGCATATATAAAAGCAGACTTTTAAAAATATAAAAATAAAGATTAAAAATAAAGATTAATTAAAACCTATATAACCTCAACAGTAGAGCCATCTAAAAGTTCTTTGATGCCCCCATGATGACATAAGTAGGTTTTCAGGGACTTCCAAAGCATTTAAAGACAGATAATGGCAATTATGAAAGACATAAAAACATTGAGGGAAAAAATGTTGCACGCCCATTCTTTGGCAAATAATGGAACTAAAAGAGGGAAAAAGGCATATGAAAAAGTTAAAGAAAAATGTCTCCACTACTGAAAAAAAGATGAGTAGACTTCTGAAAGATACAAATTTGGCAATAGAAAATACTGAGACAAACACATGGGCTAAAACCAATCAGCAAATTTATAGCATAGGAGCGATTATAACAACCCAGTTGGGATACAGTGGTATAAAACAAAAACAACAAAATCAATCACCAAAATGGAAAATTCAATTGGAAAGAAAGAACAATAAATTACGAACCGATATCAGCAATCTGAAGAATTTGAAGGGAAGAAAATGGAAAAATAATAAGATCAAGAAAAGTTTACAGAAAAGATATCATCGTGGCACTAAGACAATTAAAGAAGTCTCTAAAGAAGTAGAAGAATGAGTCATGGCTATTTCAAAGAAAGGCAGAATAGAAAGGGAGAATATATCAAATAAAGGAATTCAGCATTTGTTACTCTGATAAAGATGAAGCACTAGTATTTTGGATTAATAACTGGGATAACCCAAAAGTTCAGAATAAAGATACAAGATTGATAAAATATTTGAGAAGAACTTTGGCTCAGTTAAAATGGATGATATGTCTTAACATTCAGAAATGAAAAAGCAAGCAAGCAAAAAATAAATGTTAAGAACTAGATTGCACCAGGAAAAGATGAAATACAGGGTCTTAATCTTAACTGAGAACTGCCTATGAAAGATTATTTAACCTTTCAATTAATTTATTGAAATGTTACAAATGGGAAAAGTTGAAGAACAGATAACCTGGTAGAACTTTTTTAGTAATAAAAGAGAAAGAGAAGGATGTAGTTGCAAGCAACTATAGACCAATTACTTGCTTGCCAACAATATCTAAGCTGCTGTCTGAGAATTTCCCAAGAGTTAGTTTAGAACTGGAGACCAGCAAACCTATTGAATTAGAAATTGTTTTATTTCAGTACCCGAGGCAAAGTACAGTTTGAAAGTGTAGTGTGTATGTGTAAAGAGTTATGCAAAGAATATTGGATACAGCAAGAAAGCAGGGCTATAAAAATACTGGTCTAGACCAGGGGTATCAAACTCGATTTCAGGATTGTGTTTGATCTTGGGGGAGGAGATGGGCATGGCCAGGTTGGGCATGGCCAGTTCAACACCACTCATGTCGGGGGCGTCTGTGGTGGCCAGAGTGTTCTGCCAGTGAAAACACAGCTCAGGAGGCAGTGTGCGAGCCTCCCAAACTCCATGTTCACTGGCAGAGGCACCGTTGCTGTTTCCAAGGCAGCCCGCAGGCCAGTTCTAAGCACTCTGTAGGCTGGATCCAGCCCATGGACCTTGAGTTTGACACCCCTGGTTTACACTATGCTACATAACCTGGAGGTAGCATTATTGAAGCTACTTACAATCTTAACTTTTGGTCCAGAATATACTGGCTTTTGATAAATGCAATTAAATGAGGAAAAATCCAGAACCAAGAGCACAATATGTAAAATACATTTAATGTTGGCTATATGTTTGGGTTTGGCTCAAAAAAATGGCAATGTTTCTTAGACAATAAACTCAGTGGAGACTAGGAACTGGACCAACTTTGGATGGAAAAGCTAGATTAAATGACTCCTGAAGTGAAGATTCAGAACAAAGTATGTAGGAGTTGAATCGGCCTAACATGGAACGTGTAAGTTGATCCTTAGTAATGAACACAATTTTTGGCAGGCTGGTGACTACTTGATGTTCTCTAATAAATCTGCTTCTTTAACAATCCCATGATCTAAGAGCTAAGTAGTCATGATTGTATAAAACAAAAATATCATGAAGGATACAGGGATGATTCTATGACCAACTGATCTGTATTGGAGATGGAAATGCATTGGCACTATTTTCTTACCAAAATTCTGGACTAGCCAAATTGAATTGGTCCTTGTAGGTTAACTGAGTGGATGACAACTTGACAACTAACTCATGACAATGCCTGTAAATTGATCAGAGTCTTGCCAGGCCAGCAGTTTGAGACAAACTTCCTTGTATCAATGGATGAAACACACATTTCCCCTTAAATTAATCAACCAAGAAGTCACATAAACATGTAGATTGTTGGTCCACTGCACTCTTTGGACAAATTGAGAAAAATATTCAAGTGCTTTGAGGATAAGCTTTATTTTCATCTTTCTAATTCTAGTTCATATTAATTATATATACACACATATACATTCATAAATCCATTCTGTTTACATGTTACTTTGCAATCCAAAAACAAGTCACATAAACATTTGTGTCAGAAGACATTTTAAACAAAAAACATGTATATTTATAAGCACAGTGGGTATCAAAGCATGCATTTCTAGATGTTTTGCTGTGAAAATGTACATCTGGGGTCTATTTTGAGTCAAGCAGTCTGAAATTTAAATAACAGGGAGTGCTGAGGGATGAGTAATATGTTGGGATGGGAATTGGAGACTTGATTTTGAGTCAACTTTGACTCACTGAAACTCACTGGGTGATTTTGAATCAGTTACAACCTTTCAGCTCAGTCTATTCTGCAGAGTTGAGAGAGAGGAAACGTGGAATATGAATCGAACAAATATTAAGCAATCTCACAACCATAAAATGTAATTTAAGTAAATTCTGGAAGACCTGAACCTTGGCTATTCATCTATTTAATCAATATCAACATTGATTCTATCATTAAAACCCTATCTAAAGGGAGTTTCATTTTCCAGTGGCAATGACTTCATTTCTATTTTACTCTGTAATGGTGATAACATAAGCTTCTCACAAACTCAAAGTCAGCTTTTGGTGAAACTAAAGAAGAATAACAGAACAGTACAGAACAGAACAGAATAGTGATCACCTGTGATTGGATACATAAGAAATTTGTCTCCAGTGCATAAGCTCTCGATGTACATATAAACAACAAGGAGATACCAATTGGAGAAGGTAGTAGAAAAGATGAGAAGAATAATAGTAATGCAGCCGTACTACATAGGTAAATATCCTTAGACATAAGACAGTACTGTGGGAATTAGGTGCTTCAGCAGAGTGCTGGCACGAGGGAAAAAACTGTCTTTGTGTCCAGTTGTTTTAGCATGGAATGACCTATAGTGGCATCCTGAGGAGAGAAATTGGAAGAGTTAATGTCCAGGATGTGAAGAGTCTGTAGATATTTTCTCAGCCTCCTGTGATGACCCAGGGTGGGATACAA
>AZIM01002522.1:15435-28530 GCA_000516915.1 Ophiophagus hannah
ACTCAGCCTTCCATCCTTCCGAGGTTGATAAAATGAGGACCCAGATTGTTGGGAAAAATATGCTGATGCTGTAAACCGCTTAGAAAGGGCTGTAAAGCACTGTAAAGTGGTATATAAGTCTAAGTGCTATTGCTATTAACCCATAGTTCGCTTTTTCATAGAATGCTGAACAAGTCACATTACAAGAAGCCTGAAACGATGGGTTACAAATCAGTATGATAGATTAAAAATATTGTTCTAGAGCTTGAGAGGCAAAAAAGAAAAATCTACTACCACCCAATATTTCAGGTTTGAGGAACAGAAAGACAAAACAATTTATTTTTGGTAAAGTGTATTGGGTAAAACAACTCACCAGAGCGTCCTTATTTTATAATGCTCTGCTATAGCAACTGTATACTGTACATCACACATAGATGGGTAACTCAAACTGATCACTGCAAATCTTTTCTAACTTTCCAATTAGATCTGAAAATAGTTACATATTGGTTCAATACAGTATATAGATAGAATAAACAAGTATTCAATTCATTGTTGGCTTGGTCAGTCTTATGAACAAGTCAATACATATACTAGTTGTGAATTGTTAAAACGTATTTTCTTCATGGCTGGTCTAGTTTTACTTCTAGGTCTTTCTGGCTGGTCTAGTCTGATGTTTTCCAGATTTATTGGTCTTCAGACATATTGATGGGAGTTTAGGAGTGAAACCTTCCACATCTGGAGGACAGCAAGCTGGGAAATACTGCTTTTCATAAATAAAATAAAAAATAAATGATCCGTTTAATTCCAGGAGAAGATAAAATTCTTCGTTTATGGCATCCAAATATCAACACCAAACCAGTGGGGAAATTGATGGGACATTTATTTAGTATCACTGAGATTGTCACCAATGAAAAGGATCAACACATTATCAGTCTTTCTACTGCAAAGGTATGGAATTAACTTTGACTTGGTGAAAACCATATGCTCTGCCAAAGTGACCTTTTTAATGCTATGAATTATAAAATATTATTTTTTCCTTATAGGCTCCAGATCTGAAATAGATGCAATATAATTCCATTCCCATTCACTGAAGTACATATTATGCATTTGTTTATACAGCATCATTTATTTCTATCGGTCATAATTTTAAGCTAAAAGACAAGACAAGATGTTGACAATATTAAGAGGATGCTACAAATGTCTCATATCTAAGAAAATCTAAGAACAACCCCTCTTATCATTCATCAAAATCTTTAACAAAGTTTTCTAAGATATCTGAAACATGGTCTTATATTCTTTTTATCCCATCTTTATTATTTTTAGAAATAGCTCAAGATTGTGAACAAACCTAATAATCCTTCCTCCAATAAAGGAGAATGTTTGTAGCTCAGGGTTGAGATGACTAGTCCTTGCATTTATTAATGTATTATATTTGGCAAAGGGAAGTCCTGAATATTTTAAAAAACTTTAACTCTAAAAAGACCTTTGGTTACAAGGCTGAACAAATGTACAAACTATGGAAATTATGATTAAAATATGCATAAGGTTAAAGATTCTATTTCTATTTTAATTAAATAGTTGCTGTCCTGTGTTGTTTTCATTTCAGTGTTCTTTTGGGGGGAAAATACCATACATTTGCCATACTTGTTTTACACTCCATATCCAAGCTTATAAGATGTCAATGGTGGTCAATTTATGTATGCTTCAACCTCTTCATTTTTACCACAGGCCTTCTACATATTTTTGGGCAACAATTCCCAGGATCAAGTCAGAACAACCATTTGTCAGGGATGCTTGGAGTTGTAATTAAGCTATATCTGCAGGGCCTTACATTGCCTCTTCCTGCTTTAGTGGCAATTTGGACTGTACTTTATTGAGAACATTTGGTATAATGGTCTCAGAAATTATTGGAGCAAATAATGAAGATTTTCTGCCCTCAGCAAAACTACATAGTTGTAGGATTTAAATAATAATGCGATTTTCTTTCCCCATATCTCACTGGTTTCCCTGAGCCAAGATCTCATGCTTTGTACTGAATATCTACGCTACCTAAGAAGAATCTTATAGACAATGGCACTTACATCTAAGTTAATATGCAAAAGGATTGCTAGGACGAAAGATTTAAAATGATTCAGCTACAAATCGATTTGCCTGGATAAGTCCCTGCAGTTTTCTTGTCAAGGCTTTTTTTTTCAGAAGTGGTTTGTCATTGCCTGCTTTGTCGGGCTGAGAGAGAGTGACTGGCCCAAGATCACCCAGCTGGTTTTGTATCTAAGGCAGGACTAGAACTCATGGAGTTCTGGTTTCTAGCCTGGTGCCTTAACCACTGCACCAATCTGGCTCTCACTCATTGTTTATAACCTCACATAAAATGATGACTTAGCTATATACTAATGTATTTTATGATACTTCTTTGAGCGTGCCTTTTAAAAGTAAAAAACTCTTCCTTGCCTTATATCCCATGCACTCACCTAGTATGTATAGTGGATTCTCTTTGCAGATTCTGGTAAGGCCCAGGGCAAATTCCGTTTTTTTTTTCAGAACCGAAAGAGTGACTTCTGTTGCTATGAATGCTGCAGAACCTCCCTAGGGCAGTTTATCATAGTCGTCTCCAAATGTTCCATACAAATCTACTGGAACCTCCCACCATCCTTGTATCTGAATTCATGCAATCATGCATAGATGCAGTGAAATAGAGAGTCTGGCACTGAGCATCTGGCAATGTGCATTTCCCAGCAGTGCTCACAGCAACCTTGGTTTAAATTGTTCATATTTGAAAAAGTCGCTGGCAACCTTTATCCCAAAGTGAGGACAGAAAGCCAAGTAGAAGGTAGAAAAATTGCCTTTGTGGAATGTTTTTCTATGTAAATTTCCTGTAACATGCTGCAGAACAAAATGCTACTTTATGGAATAGCAAGGCCTTTGGAATCAGTCTGTGATTCAATAATAGAAAATAAAGACAAAGTCTCCAAATCAGGCTATCCTTAACTTTTCCAAGATAAGCCAAGATTGGCTAGATGCTATTCCTACTGTCTATAATAGTGTGCCAAATGCTTAATTTCAAAAGAACTAAGTCAAATTTTTGATTTGATAATACTACGTACAATATACTTCAGTGTGAATTCCATTGAAGGTTAATGTTGACCCTATTGTTTATTCACTAATCACAGTTTGTGTTTTACAGATGATATTGAATGTTGAGCTTTAAGGTCTTAATTTAAAATGATGGTAGGTTTCCATTTAGAAAAAGGAAGAATATATTATAGTCTTGTTTTGCTTTGTTTCAATTTACAGAAATATAGCTAAATGTGATTTAAAAACCAATAAGTTACTAACTTTGATTTAACATTGATTAAATTGATTTAAATTGCTTAATCTATTTCATGCCAAATTACAGGAAATTCTCATTCTGTATATAAAATGTAACGCATAAAAGAAAGTTTTAAGTCATGTGTACTGTGAAACAAGCTTCAAGTTGTTCTTTTCCAAATATACTATTGTGTTTTATTCCATGAGATAAAGTTAAATTATATTTCTATCTACCAGTGGGAAAACAGGCCTCTTTTTTCTTATCTTAACTGATAGAAGTTATTGAGATGTTCAGAAAATAATTCCTCTCCTAATTTATATGCTCTTCATTCCCAGAAGGTTCTAGGCTATCTCCTTGCAACCCCACTGCCAGTCAGAGCATCCTCTCCTCCTAAACCAGGTGGAATAAGTGGGTCAAAGGCTTTCCTAAAGCCCAAGAGGACATAATTAACTGAATCTTTGTAGAATGAGAGTGCGGTCAACTCCTTCTAAGGGCCTGTCAGATGGCAGAAATGAAAGGACAGGACCTGGAAGGAGTTGATCCTNATGATAATCAAGGTCTGAATTGTTTTTGAAAGCTGACCAGTCTAAAATCAACAACATGCAAAATGTTTTCCATATTAGATGTTGATATGAATTTAATTATCTCAACCTTACTTTCTGGATCTGGAAAAAAAAGTGCCATAAACAGGTAGGTTGTGGCAGATGTGCTAATACTAAGCTACACCAGTAATAGGCAGCCATCTGGCTCCCAACATAAGCTCAGAATCTAAACAGATTAACTCTTTATCAAAGAACCCCCAGAACATTACCAATTTAATAAATTGTATATGAGTCTTTTCAAATAAAAATGCTTTTAAGCCAGACATTTCAAAAGGATATCAATATTATACCATAGTTGCATTTATCATTAAACATTTTAAGAACTACAGTCCTATCAAAATATAATCACAGTTGCTCAGGATATGGGAATGTATTTATATCTTCTGTTATCTATTAATTTGCTACTGGCTTACACAGTGCCCTAGGAGAAGTGTTAATTATACCTCATGAATTCAGCGATCAGCATGGTTTTTGGACTGAAAACCAGGTATGGCTATTTAGCAAGTTGAGTAATGATACACTAATTTCTTACCACAATTAGTCAACATTATGGAACTTTGTTTTGCCTGCTGTACTGTCTTATTGTCAAATTGTGCCAAAATTCAAGTATAATGAGATATTAGATTTCTAAGGCAGTTATTGCTTCCGAATAAAAATAATTCATTTTCTTAAGAACCAACCTGACTACACCCAGGTAGTCTTTTTCTGATTTACATTTTCACATATATGAAAAAAGGTGCAAAATTATTCAGTCCAAGGTACCATTAAGTCAGAAAAGCATTATTTATATTCTTAGAAAGCTTCAGCAATCGCAGCCCCATTTGGAAAAAAGGAGAACTGCCTTTTGCCATATATAAGCTGGATACTTTCAGACTGGAAAGTATGTCTTATTGTAATGTTGTCTACCTGGGTGTGAATCACCAGTTTTCTGCTACCAAAAGAAAACTAGCAATCTGAATTTTACTATTTTGCAAAAATAGTAATCTGTACTATTGTTGTTAGGAAGAAGGAAGAGGAAGTAAAACTTGTTGCTTTCACTTTTTTCTGAATATCCCTTCTCAACATTATTGAGTTCACATAGTTGTCAGCCAACAGGAAAATAAAAATGTTGACCAGGATCCCCCCCCCTCTCTCTCAGGGACTCAGTTTATGATGGTTGGAAGCAGGATTTTTCTATTCCTCTCAGTGACCTTGTTAATTAGTTGTTAATAATGAGCTTCTCACAACATTTTAATTCTCTGCTTTTCCTAATCTGTCATCTGAGATGGCCGTCTCCTTCGGCCTGATGAGGCTAGCTCTGGTCTCTTCCATAGAAGTGGAGAATGGTAATCATGATCAATCAGTCAAACTTTATTGTAGTCTCAGATCAGTACAAAAAAATTCCTGATACATGTGTCAAGTTGTGTCTGATGCTGTTCTGTCTGCAGCGCCTTAATGGCAGGGGATTTGGTTCTTCTCTATCACAAAAGGAGTCAAACTACCTATGGTTAATGCTCAACTTACACTCCCGACATCTAGTTTTGCTCTATAGTTTGGTGATGAAGTTAATTGAATTTGGGCTGATTATTTTCACAGAATCGTGAGAATAAAAAAGGGTATGTTCTAATCTGTGTATATTCTGAATAGCAGAATATACATATAATAAATATGCTATGATGGGATAAGCAAACAATAGGAAGAACACTAATATGCATTTCCAATTCTTTAATTTTGTTTTGTATATTGTATATTGAGACATTGTACAGGGAAGTACAAGGAAGTACAACATCTTTTGATCATTTTGTTGTGGTACTTAATAATCGCACATAATATTTCTTGTCGTTTCTTCAGATTTTCAGAGTGTGGGATATCCAGACACTTTCATTGATGCAAGTGTTCCATGACTCTCAAGGGGCACACAGAGAGTCACAAATTTTTGCTATGGTATTTGATAGTATCCACGGAACACTTATTACAGGTGGGTATGAGAATANAGGCATGCTGATATGCTGGATCAGAACCAACAATATCTTTCTGATAATGGAAGATGATATTTTAACCTAAAGATCAGTTTCTCCAACTGCTCTGTAGTCTTCAGAACTTAACTTCTCCAAATATTCTTCAAAACATTTCTAGGCCCTTCAAAGCAGCTTTCAGGCTTATGAAAAATTGTTCAAGGAAATAATGGTAGAAAAACTAATTTGTATGATGGAAGTCTATTCACTTAACAGTGGATTTTGCCTAAAATTGTAGAAGATTACAAGTATCAATGAAAAGTGATGCCTCCATACTTTTATTTTAAATAGGAATATTTTAAAGATGATACAGGAAAATCATCCTTGAAATGAACTCTCTTGCCACCTACACTTTCCACTTGATTTGCTACTGTTTTCTTCCAATAATGGACAAGTTTCTTAAAGCCACCACAAAACAACTGTATACCTTTCCTGACAGTGTTTTTTACCTCTTCACTTGAGTCAAACAGAGGCTCCACAAATGCATTGTTTCAATTTTGGAAAAAGGTGGAAGTCATATGGTGCCAAATTTGGACCGTATGGTGNTATGGTGCCAAATTTGGACCGTATGGTGTATACTACAGAGAGAGCAGCTTGTGAGGTACGAGGTCTGGTGCTGTCATGTTGCAGCAAAAATTTCCTTCAGCACTTTCAAACTTTTTATTATTGTTTCAAAGGTTTGAGTTTTGCAATGTAGTGCTCTGAATTGATAATTGGGGCCAGTTGAAAGAAATCATGTGAATAACATCTGAATCTCAAAAATCTGCCATTTTCTTCTTCCTCCTCCTCCTCCTCCATCATGTGAAGCTTTGTGATTATATTTTCTGAACTGACATTTCATTTCTGGGTCATAGGCTTCCAGTTCATAAACAGTAGCAAAATAATCCTTTCTTATAGCAAGACTCTGCTAACTGAAGTGAAAGAACAGGTGATAAATGATGCAGAGTTTAGAATGCCGTTGCNTGAAGGTATTATATTTCATTCAATTGTTTGTGTCTGATCTTGCAGTACAGTTAATTGTTTAAACAGTGGATACTTGTGTAATGTTCAGAGAAATTGTTTGAAAGTATTAAAATAACACTTTTTAGAAATCTATTATATAAATAAGGATGGGCTATTGCGCACAGTTTGAGTCATCATGCTTCAAATGTACTATTAGGCAGGAGGCATTAAAGAGTTATCAAGATATTTAAAAGAAGCTTAGGTAACTTTGCTATGAAGAAAGCAACATATGAGAATTCAAAATTAGAAAAAGACATGTAAAGGGGACATTGAATGTATAAATATACCTACACTGGATAGAAAGACAACAAAATATTTTAAAAGACAAATAAAAGATATTTGAAACAGATAAAAGAAGGTGATATTACCAAGGGTGTTGCTTTCATGCCACAGAATATAGCTGCAGATTCAGGTGCTTACTACTTATGTATCTATGGCAGAGTAGGGAATTGATCAGAGGTATTTAGTCTGTCCCCAAAACATTGAAGTATACATGCTGTAGACATTCCTGTGGACAACTAGTACATAAACAAGCAAGGCAACATGAAGACCATTCTGCCTTTATTTTGCAGATGTGGTACTGATAGATCCTACATTCTCTCTTTATCTGGCAGTCCACATAACAGAAAAACATCATTTCCTGAATGTCCAGCTCAGCTCATATTCAGTCAATGACTCATGAATGTAATCAACACAGCTTGTATCCCCTTTTCTATGCCTAAACTTGCATGTAGAAGACAGAATTTCCACTTTTTATATCCTGAAATATCTGCACGCAAGGCTGAACTCTGCAGAGATGTATTGCCCAATGTGGTGTGAAAGCTGACAATGCCATCCACATTCTCATAAAAAGATTTCTCCTACACTATTTTCCTTCCTGCTGATCTGAGACCTTTCAGACATCCACTGGGATTCAGCCACTGTAACCGTTGTCACATTCTATTGCATAGCTAAACATGAGATATTTTCCCTGCAGTTTGCATGTCACAAGATTTCCCTTTTCAGCACTAAGGGCTTTGTATTGTGATTTTTAAAATAGGAAAAAAGGAAGTAGAACTGTGGCCTCCAGCCTGTCAGATATTCCCTGTCCTTCTATAGACAAATAAAAACAATCATCTCTAATTTTCTCTTGCATAAATTTTAAGGGTTTGGTGTTTGAATGTGTGCATGAAACAAGTTTTTGGAAGAGTAAATGCAATACTATAGTGCACCAAAACTTATTAATAATTTAATTTGATCAGACATATAATACCGTCAGGCTACATACAGTAGCAAGAACATGCAATGTGCTTCCTTAAGGTCAGTCTGGCATCAAAACTTTGAAATGAAAACATAAGTATTTTCTAGATTTAATGCAATTCTGTAATACCCAGGATCGGCAGTCATCGATATTTATCCTCTCACTCGGATGATACAAGACACTAAACAAGTCCCCCAGACCCATGAAAGGAGCATCAACGTGCTGGTTTACAATAAAGTTTTTCACCAAGTTCTAAGTATCTGTTCTGAGTCTATTGTAAACGTGAGTATAAATCTTAGGAGCCTTACGGTTGTAAAACAAAAGACACCCCCCCCCCCCCCCAGGGNTAAGGTTGTAAAACAAAAGAAAACCCCCCCCCCCCGGTTTGGACAAATACATTAACTAAGCTACTAGGGTATTCTTATCACACTCACATGCAATTTTAAAAGCTATTTTCGAACTTGTCTTTCCCAGTGATGGGTGAGGCGGGATGAATAAATTACTTCATTTCTTTCATTTGGGAAAAACACTTGAACTGCAAGCCCAAAGGAATTACTGAATTTTTCTATTAAATCAAGGAGAAATTGGAATACTTATTTTCAGCATTCCTTTCTCAAACTCAATCAGTTCTTCTCATTCTTCTATTTTAAGACTTAGTGCATACATTTTTTTGAAAAAAAAGGTAATACCTGTTTGGGTTATTTTTGGAATCGCTTGTAGTTAGTCTGCTGAATTGCGTATAATCTCTTTTTTATGTTTAGGTGTGGGAATTGGAAACAGGACAGTTAATATACCAGATTGAAGATGCTCATGGGCCAGGGGTTGAGTTGACATGTGCAGCAGTTGATAAAAATGGATTTCATCTTGCTACTGGAGCATGTGATGGTAATGAAATTAATTAGTCCCTAAAATAACCCTTTTAAGATAATTTGCTGTATTTTTCAAGGAGCCATAAAGCTAGTTCAATAAATCATGCTTTCTGGGCTCTGTAGTTTCATAATAAAGATCAGTTGAGAATTATTTTGAACTTATAACATTGTCTGTGCACCGTGTACAGTAGTGACAGATAGCCCTTAGTAATGCATTGGAGAATAGACTTTTCACACAATCAGTATTGTTCTACATCAGGGAGTACCCAAACTTGGCAACTTTAAGACTTGTGGATTTCAACTATGCTGGCTGGAGAATTCTGGAAGTTGANNTCCACAAGTCTTAAAGTTGCCAAGCTTGGACACAACTGTTCTACATGTATTTCATATAAGTGCAAACTTTGTAGTTAGTAGCACACAGCTGTTAGTTTTTTCTATGAAGAGTGATGTTCCTTCTGTTTTATTACACATTTAGGAACTGTGAAAATATGGGATTTTGGAAGTGGGCAGATACTTAAAATTTTGCCCTTAGGCAGGGAAATCACGGTCAATGAACATTGGCTGATGCAGATGGCCTACCTGAAAGCCAGTGAGAGTAAGCATGTGATCCTGGTCTTGGAGTACAGTGGGATGATCAAAATTGTTCAGGTTTGAGTTTTGATTGTTACATCTTCTATTTCATTTGCTTCACTTTGTTCTCAATTTCAAAAATCAAGGAACCCAGTCTCTCTTAACTATGGATTTCCACATTTGTTAGGACCTCAATTCCCTATGACCATGTTTGCTATTATGTAAGATGTAATCCCAACCTAAGAAAGAAAGGCCCAAGTTAGGGCTCAGCTATCAGGAGTGTGAAATACTTCCTCTCGAGTATTCACATCCTAATATTCCAAACACATTTGTGCAGAATTACTGTTTTAATATATCAAAGATTAAGTCCCCTTTCAAGCAATTAGAGTATAATTAAATTTCCACAAATCCAACATGTAAGTGTTTTACATATTTATTCTATTTATCTTTATTGATTATATCCTGTTTATGACTTCTGGTTCTAATCCTCTTAATCCCATCAAGACTTTTCTGATCTCTTTTACAGGGAATCCTTGGTTAATGACTCAGCACTGGTAGCACTAAACAAGAAGCTAAAGTAGCATTGAACAAGAAGACTTATGGTTAATGGTCATGTGATCATGATTTAGGCATTTGGCAGTTTGTTGACACTTAACGAAAATTGCGGCATCCTGCAGTCACATGTTCACCATTTGCAACCTTCTCTGTCGACTTCCAACAAGCAGAGTCAATAGGGAAATCAGCAAGAGGTTGCAAATGGCAGCCACATGTTGTCATGCTTAATGACCAAGTGGAATTTGTTTAGTAACCACAACGAGAAATGCAATCCTAAATCCACGCAACCATATGGCATTGCACTTTACAACTCACCATCTAGCAACGAGTTCCTGGTCCCAATTACCACAATTAACCGAAGACTTCCTGTACTTATTTAAATGTTCATTTAAAACTATGTACATTTGCCAACCATCCTCATCAATTTATAAATAATCATATACATACATTCTAAGCTAATAAGTCATTAAATACTAGGACAAAACCTCTAAAATGCCCTCTAAATGGCCTGAGTTAAAAAAAAATACATCTTTAACCTTCTGTCAGCTGCCACTTCATGCTTGCCTTTTGTTATCACTCAGTGCCAGAGCGCTATGAACTCTAGGGGACTGGATGGGAAGGGGGGTGATTCCAGGAAAACGAAAAGTTCACTGTATCTCCCTGAAACATGGTTTCAAGGTCAACCAGCTGAGAACAGAATACAGCAGCATACGAACCCACGCTTGAAGCAACCCTTCTGAAAACATCTTTGAATTTGATTAGGCATTGGGGAGGCCAGCATGGAGAGGTACCTAAAGGAAGGGAAGTTAGACTTTAGGATTTTGTTGTGCAGATTTCAGCTCTGGCTTTCACTTGACCTCTAGGAAACTATTCCTTTCTCAACAAATGGAATTAAGGATCATTTTTTCTCAGCTGAGGCAGTTCTTTTAAACTACAACAATTCAGCCTTAACTCACTGAAACCTCAGGAGAAGATAAACCTTATATATTCTTAGTGCAGATATACCCCATGTTGGAGCCTCTGAAATAATGTATCAAGAAGATGTACAACTATTTTCAGTCCCTAATAATTTATTTAATAAGGGCATGCTAAATGTATTTAATCCCCTTTTGGCTGCCTATTAAATGAGAATGCAAAATGTTTCCTAGGTATTGTCATTAGTATTTTTATTGGTAATTATCTTTTTAATCATCTAATTTAGGCATTTTAGAAGAGACTCTAGAAACATGTTTTTCACCAGATGCTTACTTCAGTCATTTGTCCTGAAGACATTATGTTAGATTTGATTTAATTAATTAAGCCTCAAAAGCTGGTTGAGCTCAGAACTGCCTCTTGGATTGCATCACCTTACATTTCTGACCAATGCTGCATTCAGTTTCTGACATACTGCTTGCTGATCATGACTATTTGTGCTGACCAGAAACTTAAAAGCCTTTGTCAATGATAGCAATGTGTTGTGTAGCCCTCAAACCCATCTCAGTTTCCAAACTATCAAAGTATTCTACATAAACAATTACTTTGACATGAGTCCATCTCTCCAAAGGCAACTTTGTGTGAAATGTCTAGATGTGGATGTCAACCAGTAGTATAACTGTTCATAGCATTTACTGCTAATCTTGGATCAACATAAATATGTTCTAACATAAATATGTCTGGTGTATATAATATTCAAAGTAATTTACAAAGCTAGAAATTTTCCCAGATTGATTGTCAATTAATCTTCTTCAATTCTTTGTTCACCTAGGCTAATCAAGGTGAAGCTTACATGTCCATAACTTGGGAACTTCCTGAAGCTGTGTCATTTGCTTTACAAGGCTATCCACTCATTTCCCTAAAACTGTCTCCCAATGTCAAAAAAAACAATAGTTTTTTTCCAGATGTTCAACTACTGCTTGATACAGATCTCACAAACACAAATGCAGAGGTGAGGAACTATTGCATTTTTAGATATGTTCTAGAATACATGAAGAAAGAGAAAAAAAATTCTAAGAAAGTTCTTTGTGTCTNAGTCAAAAATGAATTTTTACTTTCTATGAGTTCATCTGGATATTGACAGAGATTGTTGGAAGGAATTGTGAAGATCTTGGTTGCCTTTCTCTGTGTTGTTTGTCTTTGATTGTCCATCTGTTCTGGTCAGCTATTCTTTTCCAATCTATGTCCATCAGATGCTTTGCTTTGTGTATTTTTCAGCTACCTCCTGGGATTGAAGTCAAGTGCTTTGATTTGTTAAAAGTAGAAGATTACAGTTTGTTAGCTACAGCAAGTGCAAATGGTTCTATCATCATGTGGGATTTTGAAACTGCCACAGCCACACACATGTAAGTAAAACACTTTATCATATAATGGATGTGGAGAGGCAGTGTTAATGTCCAGTCATCCAAGATAAATGCTGTTTTAGTGTCCAGTCTCAAATCAGTTCCCAATGTGAGAAAAGGAGAAATAGAAGTATTAAACTAGGAATAAGCTGCTGGAACCCAGAGACAAATCTGAAGATTGTTGATTGATTATTGGTAAATCCCCCTAAATCCTGTTCATAATGATATGCTTAGTTGAGTCATGGATGAAGCTATGGTATCATCTGGTCAACATAAACAAATCAATGGTCTTAAACAAAACAGCCCAGGGTTGACTTGGGTTAAGCACTTTCCCAAATCAACCATATTTTGCAAAAAGAATATTTACAGATTTTTTTTCATTCTACCTCTGACTTGGAAACAAACTAGACTAATCCCACAAAAGAGGACTGATCTAGGAACTCCCCTCACTTATTAATGTACTTTTCATCCTAGTCCCACATAAGAATAACTCTCTCTGCTGCTGATCTTCATTGAGCCACCATAGATTCTTTTACTACAATCAAAAAGTGACAGGAAGCTGACTTCCGGTTTGAGCCTCTTCGGCGACGGATTGAAATCTGCGACTGTGCGTGGTTTCGATCCGTGCCCACCGCTGGAGCACCCCGGACTGGCTGGTT
>AZIM01002523.1:15393-25735 GCA_000516915.1 Ophiophagus hannah
AATGCCTTACTGAAGTCCAGGTAAATTATACTGACAGCATTCCTCTGGTCAACTAATTTTGTCACTTTGTCAAATAATGCAATAATATTAGTCTGGCATGATCTGTTTTTAACAAACCCATGTTGGCTTTTGGTTATTACTTTGTTTGCTTCTAGGTGTTCGCTGATTTGTTGCTTGATTATCTTTTCCAGAATCTTCCCTGGTATTGAGGTCAGGCTGATAGGTCTGTAGTTTCCTGGATCTATTTTTTCCCCTTTTTTGAAGATGAGAACTACATCAGTTCTTTTCCAGTCCTCTAAACAGTTCCCTGGTGCTCCGAGATCTTTGAAAGATATAGTTCAGTGGTTCTGAGATCTTGTCTGCCAGTTCCTTCAGAACCTTGGTGTAATCCATCCAGTCCTGGTGATATGAACTCGTGTAGGGTAGACAGGTGTTCACTTACCATTTTCTTCCCTTATATATAAACTTAGTTATCTACAGTAATGTCAACAGGTAGACAGGCACCCACACACTTACAAATTCACTGAACAATAAGAAAAATGATCCATTAAAACATTGGAAGAATAAAAGCAATTTTTGTGACTTTTCTGGAAAATTGTTTTAGTTGCAAAAAAATTATTCCGGTTAGCAGTGGTATTTGAGGCTTTAAATATGGCAAAACATACAAAAATAATTGTTACAGTATATTAAAATAATTGGACCACAGAACAGGAAGCAATCAACTATAATGGCCCTGGAAAGCAAACAACAAAAGCAAAAGTGCTTGCTAAACATAGTACACAAATGCTTGCTAAACCTAGTATACACGTACTAGGAAATATTATAAGCTAAGTAAGGCAAAACATGCAACCTTTTTTATTTTTATTTATTTATTAAATTTATCTACTTTTCTCATTTTTTAAAAATTGTATTAAAATATATAGGCTGGTATGTAATTTACTTTAGAGAATGGTTATGGTTATAAAGGAAGGATGAGCATCTCTCAATTATGTTGCATTAAAGATAATGAGGATTGTTCCTTCCTGGAGAAGGGTATTTCATATAACTATATTATAAATATGTGCATGATATAAATTATCCTGTCAATTAAAGAATACAAGCTTTTAAACATACTGAACCCAGTAGAAGGCATTTTTGAACCTAGCTATTTGTTTAAGATTGTTACTGTTCATAATGCTTGAAAATTTTCAATTCCATTTTATCTAACTCCTTAGCCATCACCAGTTTGATTATTTTACAATCTGATAAGTAGCTCATAATGGTTCCTAGTAATTCTTCAGATAAAATAATGGTAGCTTGAAGATTTTTTCTAGATTTTAAATTTTGGTTTTTTCTTTTCCTGTTTTTTTAGTTCTGCTTCAGGTTTTTAAAGCCATTTATTAACTGTCTTAATATTTCATTGTTTCATTGATTTTATTTTTTGCATATGTTTGTTCAGAATATCCTTGCATTAAACCTTGGATAAAGAAAAATCAGTTCCTTCCCTCCACACCCTTATTTTCTGCCTCCCAGAGTTTGCCTGCTCTGTTATTTCTCACTGTACAATGAAAGGTCATTGCCATTTTGAAATTTTGTCTTTTTTTGTGTATTTAGATTTCTTCTATTTTGGCTTCTATTGTCTTCTTCAGGGTTTTGTTTACACAGGTTTAAATAAATGAAATAATATTAACATTCGGGCAGGAAGAGAGGTGAGCTTGGTGATGAACTTGTTTTTCAAGGAAATAATGTTATACATATCTTTGTTTAAGTTATTTTTGTTTATTGTTTTATACTTTTAAATTTAGACTTCTCTAGTCACTTTTTTGATTACCCATTTAATATTGATTTGTACTCATATATCTATAACGTTAGCATTTATTGCCTGCCAAGCTAGTTTATAATCTGTGATTTATATGAGCACTTACTTTAAATTTTAATTCTTCATGTATTGAGGTGAAGGATATAGAATTGGAATGAATGGTATGTGAAATACACTTAAGGTATTTAAAATATTAAGTAGATATAAAATTGATGTTGTACATGAATCTCATATTACACAATGATGTAGCATCTTTTTTGTATGAAATTGGTTGGTTGAATATTTCAGTTAGTGGCAATAGCAAAGTCATGGAGTTATAATTTAAGTAAAGTGCTAATACGATAGTGATGGCAAGAATATATTGATCCTTGTGGGCACTTTATTATTACTTTGAGGATATTTGATTTCTGAATATCTGGAAATATATTGAAAAATTTAGAAAATATTGATTTAGATGTTAATAAATGAATTTAAAGTGTGGCAAATTTAATGATACTAAAATGAATATTGTACCTCATTTGATTTCCCTTTTGAGAAGTATCTCAGTATTAATTAGAAATAAATGTTGTTTTCAGAGTGGAAAGTTATATAGAGTGTACAATATATTTGGGGAAATTGATCACCAAGGATTTCATTAAACTAAGATTGCTTCCAGATTATCGTGATCTTTAATGTACCAGACTTGCAAAAATATCACAAAAGTTATTTTTATCATCCATAAGTTTGTTAACTGAAAATTCAGTAGAAAACCATCCTCTATAGGCCTTACTGAAAAGTTGTTATTTATTCACATTATCGTCACAGGAAGTTTTTCTATCAACGTAGAAATAGCACTTAGACTTATATATTGCTTCATAGTGCTTTACAGCACACTCTAAACAGTATACAAAGTCAGCATATTGCCCCTAACAATCTGGTTCTCATCTTAGTGACCTCAGAAGGACAGAAGGCTAAGGCAGCCTTGAGCCGTCAGGATCGAACTCCTGGCAGTGAGCAAAGTCAGCCTGCAACACAGCATATTAGCCACTGCGCTACCATGGCTCTATATAGTAGAAATAGTAGAAACATACAGTTGAAAAGCTATTTATTTCCAGGAGTGTATGCCATAAGAAATCTTTGGGGTTTATTGAGATGTAGATAGATTTTTATTGAGACTCATAAATATTTAACTGTTTGGGGTTTAATTCCTGAACAGTAGAGTGTCAATACTGGAAGAAGCCAGCATAGCTAATGGACTGTACAGATACTTATGATATAAGGGATATAACAGAGGACAATACCTAAAAGGACACATAAGACAAAAGATAAAATTATGGAACTTTACAATAAATAAATAAATAATGAGAAATATCAATTTCACTGTTAGCTTTTGGTCTAAATGTTTTTTTATGTTGGAGATAATTAAAGTGAAAGCAAGTGTAATTACATTTATAAATCTAGTCCACCCAAATATCTTGGATAGATTAAAAGTAGCAAGAATTACTTAGAAAGCTGTACCATTCAAACAAACATACAAATAGCTAAAAGAATAAATCTAATTTTAAAAATTAGAGAGGGACATAGTTTAAAATACTCATTCAGAATTAATACTGTGCGAGCAAAGCACACAGGCACAAAGCCGAAGACACCAGCCTGAAGATGGCAAGTGGGATCTCATTGAAACATTGCCAAGATACTCACAGTCTTGCATGGGATAAGACCCGAATACACCAAGACCTGCATACACTCACACACACACACACACACACACACATACACAAGATAAATTAGATATAAAATTTTATATAGACAGACAGACAGACAAAACAGTCCCAATTAGTGGGAAGAATTATGGAACAAATGTGTAAAAATTTTACTCCAAATGTTGTATAGAAGACATACAATTCTATTAATTGCCGGGAAAAAAGAGAGAAATCATTCAGCAATAAATGATGGAAATGTCATGAAACAGAAAGAACATTTTACTAAATTTGATGGATATGTAAAAACAAAGGAAAGGAAAGCAAACCCCAAAGCATTGGAAATATGTAAAGATTTAGATAATCTTAAAAATTAAATTTGAAATGGAAGAAGCTGAATTTGACTGCATGATTCATTTAACAACTGCAGTGATTCACTTAACAACCATGACAAAAAGGATTATAAAATCAGATGGAACTCAGTTAACAACCATCTTGCTTAGCAGTGGAAATTCTGATCTCAATTGTGGTTATAAATTGAGGATTACTGGTATAAAATGTTTTATGATAATTTCATAAAATAAAACATTTTATAAAATTTGCCAAATTTCAATTTCACAGGACTCATTAGTTCTGGGTTTTGGACACATTAGCCAGTTTGAAGTACCTTGGTTCAAAAATTGTTGCCTGTGCTATACTGTTTTGCCCATTAAAGCTTACACACAAACATATAAGTGTTAATGGTATATAAAGGGGTGTGTGTGTGTGTGTGTAAAATCACATATGTATGTCTGTATGTATATGTATGTGTGTATATATATAATCACAAAAACAACTCATTCTACTTTGGTTTATCTTTTATTAATGTTATAATGAATGTTAGTTATATAACTTACAAAATTTTCTTTGTCCAATTATTAATATCTGCTCTATAACTATATTTTTAATAAATAAATAAATGAGGAGAAAATATTTAACTCTTTGGAAGAAGTCTATGCTAAGAAATAGATAATAAAATGTTTTATTGAAAAGAATGTGCAGAAGCTGGAGTAGTATTTTAAATCAGTTATCATGCAACAATTACTCTAAAGGCTTTTCTTAGCTTCAAATCGAATTTGGATTGCTTAGCTCACAACAGTAGGATATTTTCAACTTAAGTAAAGTTTGATGGCATAATATATTTCAGATGCCTGGGCTGTTTCAAAGTTACCTGAGATGCTTTCTTGTCTGATGGAATCACTAACGTAAATTAAACGCAGAACATATCTTTTCTGATTATATATGAACATTTTAAAAATAGTATTGGGATTTTTCAATCATGGACAGAAGAATTGGAAATCCATATGACATCAATAGTTGCAAGTCCTTAAAAATGCTAAATTGCTGTTAACGGGTTTAAGACTAAAATTGCATTTCAGGTCTATTGCACTCTTCCTCCACCACAAATGTATTGGATATCAGGTTTTATTTTTTGGAGATGTAAACAATTTGAAAGATTGATTGCCCATATGATCTGGTTTTAAGAACTTACTAATATTAGTATTTTGATGTACATAAATAGAGCTATATTTCATCAAGGAATGGCATTTGAAAATGTATATCATATTTGCTTTAGAAAAAGCAATATATTCAACTAATCAGAAAATAAAGCAATGTATTCTTCTTTGGCATAAATTTCATGGTATTTGCAATATTAGGGTAGATTTTTTAGGTTAATTTTGATGCTTTCAAATGGGTTCAAAATGTGTCAGAAATGTCTATTCACAAATACATTTGTAACATTTCTTTCATTTTCTGACATTTAAATCTATGTTTTCAAAGTAAAATTTTCTATACATTCAACTTTACAGCAGTTAGAAAAATCACCAAAGTTGTATACCTATTCTCAAAAGATGGAGATATTTTAGCAATAAGTTCAGCTTCTATGTTTGACATACATTTAAAAAAATTAGCTCCTTTTGAAATGGAGAAATCCTTTTGAAGCAATGAAAGCTAGATCATCTTCCTTTTAAATTTTAATTTCACTAGTCCGGCTGACATCACGGTGCTGTCGGACATGAAGAGCAGGTCTCTGTGCTCCCACGCTGAGTTCTCCCTGCTAGAGGGCTTCCAAAGGATCTAAAGCAAACCTGTAGGGGTGGTGAAGAAAGGAGGGGCACTCTGCAGTTTGCAGAGAGCAGCAGCTCTCTCCTGCTGGATTCAGAGTTTCTTTCCTCAACGAGAAGAGGCAGCCATGATAGCTGCCACAAAGTTGGGACAGCTGAGGCAACAAAGAACTGTGCAGGAGTGGTGCAGATTTTATTTTTATTTTTATTGGACTTATATGCTGCCCTCTCTCCCGAAAGGGACTCAGAGGGCGGCATGAACAGTGATTGGAGCTGGGTGAGAAGATTCCTTTTTATTTGGATCCCAACTTTAAAGAAAAAAAGAAAGAGGACAATTCAGAAAAAGAGAACTATTTTTTAAAGCGGCTAACAACCATAGAGAGAATAATCCTAGACCTGAAAGAGGAACTAAGGGGAGAGAAGCTAAAGACCTTTTAAAACATAGAAAATTGGACTCTTTAAATTGGGTAGGCATTGTTTTGGAAAGGCATTATGAAATGCTGGACTATCCACTTGAATCTATTTGAATAGCTGACTTCGCGTCCATAAATTGAACTAAATTTGGATTAATTAAATCGTTAAAATTTGAAACAATGCTGAAACCTAATCTGAGGGTGCCATCTACTGGTGAATATACCAGACTCCAAAGTTCAGAAAAAAAAATTTTGAGGAGAAAAATAAACATTCATCTGGAGGTCTGTGGTGACACTGACTGTTTTATAACTGGTGACTTTATGATCATTTATGATCATTGGAGACTCTATTATGAAAGACCTTTAAGTAAAGCAAAGTGATTTTTGATTTGCGGAAGCTTCCTGGACTATTTAAATGGAATTGATTAATAATCCTGAGATGTAAAGAACTACAATTATTGAATTTTCTGAAGATTAACATTGGACTGGAATATATTGTTTTTGGACTTGAGTAAGAGCGGGACTTATTAAATGAAGACAAGATGCTCCATTGGGGAAAAGAATGAGATTTCAAGAGAAATGGTGTTGATGTTCCAAATCATTAGGGGTACTATGAAAAAGAATCACAGAGAGATAAAGTACCTAACGCAAGGCATATATGGGAAAATTGAAAATATGTTACAATTGATGATGAACGAAGATCAAAGAATACAGGAAAGAGAGGAGATAGCAGATAGAACGGAAGAAAAGGCTGAACAGACAAACCAGCAAATAAAGCAGGAAGATGGGAAAGAGAAGATGTTAGACAATAATGTCTGATGAAATAAACCAAGGGAAAAGCACTTGAAGAGGTTTAAAAAGGAATCTGATAACTTGGAAGATATTTTTGAAAGGGAGATAGAGGTTTGGGTGGGTACTTTGGAGACCTGACGGCTTAGGAGGATAGAGATGGGAGAAATATCCACTCTCAATGGTGAAGATACATGTTGATAGAGATAAAGATCTAAGAGAGGAGTATGGGAGGCAAGCCCAAAAAAACGAATAAGAATTGGAGTATTAAAACGGACGAGAGATGATGGATAGAAACACACACACACACACACACACACACACACTTTTTCTAATATAATGATGGCCTGATTAGAAATTTGAATAGAGGTAGAAATAAGAATGCACATCTTTATTTGAAGCAATAGTTAGATGGAAAGATTGGAGGTTGAAAGAGGATTTTTTAAGGTATGTTTAAATAATAGAAAGACTGGTTCTTGAATGGCGTATTGTGACTTTGGACAATCAAATAATGAAGAGCTATGCACATGTGTATTAATATTAGGATTAGCAAGGGTGACCGGACTAGAAGTTAGAATAGAGATAGAAAATAAGAAATAAGGGGAATACTAGCAGGTATAATCTTTATGCAATAGAATATAAGTAATAATTTGATGGAAAAGATTAGAGGTTGAACAATGGTATCATGTATGCTTATAACATCGTTGGCATTAAAGTGGAATATAATATAGAATAACTATTTAAAAAAACCATGTATATGAATACTGGGATTATATAAGTTTGATTAATATAGCAACCATTATGAATATCATTATTAATGTTTGTATCAAAATGTATTATACCCAGGGGCCACATTGTTCATGTAGAGATATTGATGTTGATTTAAAAATAAAAATCTAATAAAACGTGGAGGGGGATTAATTTCACTAGAAAACATTACCTTAGGCAGAAAATCACAACTTTCTATTTTATTTGGACAATCCTTAGGAGAAGCACTTTGTAAGTTTAGGTCATTGCACTGCCCTCATTTTGAAAATTAATAAGCAATGCTGTTCTTTCTTTAGTTGACATGAGCCACTTGAAATTTTGAAACTGCAAGGATCCTTATGGCTATCTAATGCACAGATGTTGCAATGCCAGGACTCCTCTTCACTTGTTTATTGAAGGGGAATATGTTGTCTTTTCTGCTCCCAGTCAGCTTCTAGATGTAGAATATCCGTCTTGGAGGGAGAGCCACGGGGCAGTGCTAGATTGCCCACCTGCTAGCACTCTACCAATCCCCCAAGTGCAAAAGCTGATATGATTCCTTCTGGGCAAGGATACCAACTGTTCATCTCTGGGTTATGAAAGAGTCACCTTTCTACAATGGTAAGTGAGAACAATTGTAGTATTTCTACTGGGAAAAAATATTACTAATAAGATAATCTTTTTAATCGCTAATATCTGCAGAAGGAAAGGAAGTCCACTCATTCAGCCTCCCAGGAATAAAACGGCAGTATGTTTTAGTTCTATTAATACAGTGAAGACTAGAAAAGGAACCCCTGCTGACCTACAAAAAAAACAAAGGCCTTTTATCCAATTTCACTTGAATAAATATGTCATTTTATGGATAATTGGTTATTTGAAGGAAAAAAAGTAGAAATATACAGTTTTCAGATTTGGAAGCTTCTGCTATTGAAATGAGAACTGTGATAAATTTACTTGTTATAAAAGCAAGTAAAACATAATCCTTGGAGTATTTTTCATGTTGCTTTGGTTGGAAAGATTTGAGATTCTCTTAGCAGACACTCTGGCTGAACACTATATTTACATCATGCCTTACAAGCACATTGAACTTAGAAGTTTTCATCAAAATGAGGAAGTCTCTATCCAGGTAAAAAAAGAACAGAATAATTGAGGATCCTGTTAAAACAGAATTGTATCTATTGCATTTGCTTCGTCTGGTTGCCAAAATTTCTACATGAAGGCATCGAAATCAGGATTTAAAAAAATACTTTGTCCATATAACAAACCTCTGAAATCAACAAACACGTTACTATATACTGTATGGCTAAATATGCTGTGGCTTTAATCACTGAACACAATAAAATTAAAGTTCTTCCTGATACATATTTCATATGCAAAATTTTACTAGTTACCATACACTTCTATTTTCAATGGTCTTGTGCTTTCTCACTATTTTTGCTGGCACTTTTTGGCAAAAAAACAAAAACAAAAAAACCTTGTGAAACCTTTCCTCTGATTAAGAGTTTTTTCTTGGCTCATGACGTTGATGGATCCTTGCCAAAAATTGGGCTCTACTAACGTATTGAAAGAAAGAGTGCTTGGTTTTCAAGACAAAGTTCTACAGAATGCAGTCAGTACAGATTAAATATGGAAATACAGCTAATTGGCAAGCACTAAATTGTGGTGTTTTCAGAAGCAGTTACTTAGAACTCTTCAAACTGCATTGGTAATAACAGCTTTTAGATATATCTATTTGAAAGTTTGATAAATATGTATTTTATATTTGTGTTAGACTGTAGTGCCAATATAGATTTGCATGTTTTGATACAAAATGTAATTTTTACCAAGACTGAAGGTAATCTTCACCGAATCTATGTAGTACTTTATAGAAATGCATCTGTATCCAAATATAACTATAATTTTATTACCTCATTTATACCATATGTTCCATTCAGAGCTGTATGAATAATTAAGGATTTTGGAATTTCAGTAAATTTCATCCTCAGCTACATATACTCACTGGATAACTTAGACCGATTATAATTTCCCTTTTCAGAAAAAATTAAGGGTAGCATTGCGAACTCCCAGAAGGAAAATGGAACATAAATTTAATAAATAATATTTACTATATAAACTACTAAAGTAGTATAAAAGGTTACCACTTTCCTATTTTATCATTTTAAGAAATACAGAAGAAAGTAATAACTAGTCCATTTTAAGGTAATTGAATATTTAAACTTTGTTCTTCAAAATTATTTAGCACAATCATTGTGATATGCCAGTATACTGACCATTAAGTAATTGTTGCCACCTGCATTGCTGATATTTTTTTCTTTCAACATGAACTTGTCATTTACAATTATTATATAGTTTGTTACAGTATTATATTCAGAATACAATTATAATCAAGTTATTTTCTCTTTAAAATGCCATGACTTATTAAGAACTAGGAAAAAAGCAAACATGAAATATTATAATTCTATTTAAATCAGCTACATCAAGGCAGTTTTCATTTTGCTTAGCATAGTTAGAAATATATGCATTTAGCACAAGAAAGTATCTGATGATAAAATTCTCATGCCTTACTAACTTGAAAATCTTAAAATATATACCTTGGGGAAAACTGTATTTTGGCTCTGAAGACAGCATATTTCAAAAAGACACCTTAGTATCCTTACTGTATAATCTAAAATAAAAAAAAATAGACAAAAGTTATAACTGAAAAACAATTTGGCAGAAGAGGAAAGCTTAATTCCTGTTACAACAAACTGCTGTATTTCTTTTTAGCAATAGCACTTAGAATTATATACCTCTTCACAGTGCTTTACAGCC
>AZIM01002523.1:50141-69905 GCA_000516915.1 Ophiophagus hannah
CTTTATTGCTAAAATAAAGTTTAAGCTGAACGCTCTGAGTCTGCCTCTTGTGTCTCTGCCGCTCTACAATAGATACAATATAAATACAATGCAAAGAACCCCCTTGAGTCATCATTTCAGAGATACAGTATTTCCTTATCTAAACAGAGAAACAAAATGACCAAGGGTGGGAAGAAAAGCAGTCAGACGAAAAGCAACATCCTGTCAACTTCCCCATTGAATTTCCTTGTGGAGTATTGGAAAACTCCTTTTCCTTCCCTTCCCTTCCCTTTTCATCTCATTCATCAGGTAAGGCAGGGAGAGGGGGGCGGGAGGATTGCAAGTGACTGGGAAACTCATGAAAGATTACATCACCACAGCAGCAAGCCAGCAGCAAAGCAACAGCTAGGAGCACTGAAGCAACCACAACTTCCCCAAATTTCATTTCCTTGGAAGTTGTGGATCATGGATTTTGGATTTGCATTCTGTTAAGTTAACCCATTTGAGGTACCATGACCAAAACGTGTTGCAAGTGATGCATTGATTCACCCAGTCATAATGCAAGAGTTTTAGTAGTATGTAAATAAACAGAAGATAAGAAGTCTATGTTTGGCTTATATATGTTTTAAAAATTCCACTCCAATGATTAAGACCACAATTTCACAGAAGAAATTCTATGTAATAACACTGAAAAGTTTGTAGAGCAAAAATGGAAATATAACTCTAATTAATTAAGTAAGTAAGTAATAACTGTTTCAGTATTTCTGAAATAGTACATGTTTATATTATTCAGATGATACTTTTCAAATACCTAATTATACTTATTTAACGATCCAAGAAATTGATATGATATTTTTCCTAAATTACCTTTATTATTTCATTAACCCATAGGATTTCTCTCCTGTACTTTTTCTCTTGCGTCAGCTATTGTCAATAACTTCCTCTTGAACACTAGCAATTTATTTTGAAATAATGTCTGAACTTACTTAAATTTAATGAGTATACAAACTACTCATTGAAATAATCATTGTATACACACACACACACACACACATATATACATATATACACATTTTAATGCATATTTCAGCAGAGTTATAAGACTCTGGAATTAATTATATATTAGTTTTTGTCTGTTGTAAGTGATGTATACACATAAATTAACACCAATTCTAAAGATGGTTTTAGAACCGTGATGGCG
Source organism: Ophiophagus hannah (assembly GCA_000516915.1). Lineage (NCBI taxonomy): Eukaryota > Metazoa > Chordata > Lepidosauria > Squamata > Elapidae > Ophiophagus > Ophiophagus hannah. The sequence goes on from AZIM01002523.1 coordinate 51,322, forward strand.
AACCTATGGCATTTGTGCCACAGTTGGCACACAGAGCCCTCTCTGTGGACATGAAAGCCGTTGCCCCAGCTCAGCTCTGCCATGCATGCTCACGTGCCTCCCGCCGGCCAGCTGGTCTTCGGGTCTCTGCCATGCATACAGGGGAGAGCAGGGGGATGTGCGTGCATGTGCAGGGGTGGGGCACATGCTCAAGGTGCATGCCTTGGGGACACACACACATTGCATTTTGGGGATGTACATGCATGCGCTTTGGGCACTCGGTGCTGAAAAGGTTTTAGGACATTTCAGAAAAGGTCAATTTAGTTTGTACTTTGCCTTAATCTATGTTCTGGTAAGCATATCAGGAGAATCTAAGAGCAGATTGTTCAAAACCTTCCCTTGTCTCTGGAAGATTTAGGATTTAAGAGGTTGTCAATCAGTCACAGCCATACTATAAATGGGCGATCTATCTAGAGGGGACATATGAAAGTCTCTGAGTGGCATGCAGTCACATAGGTGCTATTTCAAACTGCAAACTTTAGCCAGCCAAAAAGATTGCAGAATGATGGCAAACAACAACTTGCTGCAATAAATTAAGTGTCAAATTCAGTACCATCAAATAATGTGTTTTAGGAAAAAAATAAACTTTTAAAAATGTCTGTGTCTATATGTATGACTTCTGCAAAGGGAAAAGAACAGTCAGGACACTGGGGAAATATATTTTGACATAATATCACTGGATATCTCTAATATTTATTTTATATATATTTTGAGTTCTGATCCTTGGGAGCAATAACACAGCTGTGAGGCTTACAATACCTGCCAAGAGGCTGCAAACCATTTAGATCAGCAGGAAAAGAGCCAGCCTGCGACACAAAGGGTGTGCAGTCAGCAATTACACTATTTTTGGTAAAACTGGTTTAATTTATCAAGGACATCACTGGAGAGAGCGATATCAGACTTGTCAAGCCCAATTATTTTTTCCTATTCTGGGAAATTGCCAGAATATTTTTTGTAAGGCTCAATAAGTTTGTTTTCCTTTTTGTTATCAAATAAGAAGTTAAATTGTGTTGTCATAATTTCTCTATTTTGATGGTGAATTTTAGCAGCACAACTTTGTGGGAAGGTGGAAACAAGGAAAAGGGATGTGGGTTACACGAAAGCTGTGAATTCCTAATTCCTATTCCTGGCAGACTAAGAATAGAAACTCTGAAGCACTGTGACTACAATGGGGATCAAATTTAGATGTTGAGGTGTGACAGCCACATCTGCACCTCTTATTCTTATTGGTGTTGCAGGAACTTTGAGGAGTTGGAGATTTTGGGAGTTAGAGATGGGAGGTTGTGCCAATTATGGGAATGATAAAATCACCTTTTTAAAAGAAAAGAAAAGAACACAATTGCATACCAAAAATAATGAAAATCAAATCTAGCTTGAGACTGTCATAGTGTTTTGGGGGCTTCAATATTGTTTAACTTTTTTTTCCTGGTGAGCCATTTAATTCAATTCAGAGCTTCTTATGTACAACAAAATTGAAAGTCATTATCGCTATTGTAGCTAGTATATGGAGCTCACTTTCGATGATGGTTTGCAGACCACATAAGTAGACTTGGTTTATTTGGTTTATGAGATGCTTTTTCTGCTGCTCCTCTACTAGGTGACAGAAACTGACATCCCTACCTGTTTATTCTTCCAAAAACAACACAACACAAAACAAAATGTTTACATGCCTTCAAAAAAAATAAAAGGTCACCAGCAATCTCCCACCATTATGCCCATGTTCCCATTAGTGTGCCTATGGCTCTTCAGTGATCATAGCAGTGCCATCAAATTGCACAAAAGTCTCAGCAGAACTGGAATTTGTTTTCATCATGAAAGTGAGTTTGATGGCTGTCCACTACAGCAGATGACAGGCACTCTGGAGTGAGAGTTTGCAAAGAAAGAGAAAAGAAAATAACCTTCTGATCCATTAACTAACTACCTCACAACAAATCAGAAAGAAAATAAATCTAAAACAAATGCTATTTTAATTTCTTATTTGCTTACTTCTCCACAGAACATGGGAATGGCCCGTTCCACCTGTGTCAGTAGAATGGCCCGTTCCACCTGTGGATCCCACTGGTCAGAGAATGCTAGCTGGTAGAGTCCAGGAGAACAGCCTTCTCTGCTATGGCCCTGGCAGACTAGATAATTCAAATGCAGAGTAGATAATTGCAGAAAGAAATTCAGATTGGAACATTTCTAAATCCAGTCTACATAATATTGTCAAACTGATGAATTTCATTAAAAGCTTGTGTTATATTTTTCATTATACATCGAGTAAGTCAATTAACTATTTGAATCACAAAGGGCAAACCTAACCTTTCTTTTTATGTTCATAGAATTGAGATTAAAGGCAGAAGAACTGCAAAAGGTTTTAGTTCCATCTTCAGTGCAAAAAACATGTAATGAGTGACATTTTTATATTGATTTCAATGTGGCTCAGTATGTGCCCTAATAAAAGTGGTAGCAAGCTGAGAATTAAAAAAAGAACTCAATTAAAAAGAAAATATGTATAACCTTTGAAGTATAATTTATTTGTTTAAAATGTTTCCATCTTATTTTACTTAAAAAGGTCCAGTTAATTTCATGACTATGTAAAAGAGAACCATCCAAAACTGAAACTGAAACTGAAAAAGTATCAATAGATATCACAATTAAATAATAATTAACAGTGTGAATGTCAGGGTTCCTGCCTTGATATTTTACAAAACAATACCTTATTTTGCTTAATAAACTCTTATATATGAGATTCAGTGGCATTTTGGAGGTGACTCTCACGTAAAGTAATTCTGACACTGATGAATGAATGCATAGAGAATTGGAATCTTCATGTCACTGTACTTCAGTCAGTGTGACTGCACATAGGATGTCACTGAAAGAAAGAAGAGAGAGAAAGAATTGTAAGTAACATTTCTTTAAGTAGGTGAAATTGAAACGCTTTCCTCAGTGTATATTAGTTATTAATATTTCAGTTTTCTTAGATTTAATACTGTGCAGTTATTCCCCAGAAAGAAATGCAGTTACATTCAATGATACTTTTCTTCATATAAGTAACTTTGGGTTGTATTCTGAATTCAGTCTTTAAATAAGAGGTTTCTCTGAAAACTGGACTCTTATTAGTAGGACAAATAAAAAATAAGGGTTTATATCTTTTGAACCTTTCTTAGTTTAAGATTTAAAATATTAAGTAGCATGATATGTAGATCCTGTTGGAAGTTCAAATCAAGTGCACATGCAATGCAAAGCAGAATCATACTTCTAATCTTTGTTGAGGCAAAGTGACTATAATCTGTACATTTCTATTAAATAAACTATATTATCTGAAGAGAAAGCCAGTATGGTCTAGTGCAGAGATGGAGAATGATGGCCTTTTTATGACTTGTGGACTTCAACTCACAGAATTCCTGAGCCAACATGGGACTTGAAATCCACAATTTATAAAGGGTCTATGGTTCTCCACCTGTAGTCTGGTGGTTAAGATGCTGGACTACTAAGCAACGTGGTGCTGGTTATAGCCTTCCCTGAGAACCTGGTTGGGTGACTTTGAGTCCATTATTTTCTATTAGCCCAAGACTAGGAAGCTGAAAATTATCCATTTAATATACTGCGCAGGACAAACATCCTGCAAGATCTGGGCTGATAATTACATAATTGAACTATTACTAAAGTTATTTTAAAATATATAAATATACAATTATAGTTATTCAGAATCGTAGTTATTCTAAATTCTGAATAAAATTTTGCTAGATTTATTTTTATATCATGTTATCACCTCTATGATATATGTAATTTGATAGCTCTTCTCCAAACAGCGTTTTTCCTTCTTTTTTTCTCATACAGCAGCAATTTGATATATCTGTTTTTCCTTCTTAGGAAATCCCTTTCCAAACAATTTGGAGGGTCCCTGTAGCTTGTGCTTTATTTTGGTGACAATATTTTCTTAAATTCCTTTAATTCAGGAGTTGAGGACTTATATGTCTCTTGATATTGCAATATTGCTATATAGCATGATTAAAGTTGGAAGTTGTAATTTTATACTGGCTAGAAAGCCATAAGTTTTCTGCTTCTGTTATAAATCTTATGCATTATTGACTTTTGCTCTTTTTTTCATTTGTTCACATAATTGAAGACCTAGGAAGCAGTTCTTAATATCTCTGGAAATATGGCCAATGGTGAAAGAAGCTGAAATTGGGTTTCACTATGTATTTCCTGCATTTATTATGCTTAACTTTGTTAATCTCATTGTTTTTAGAACTTTAAGAACTTTCCCCACTCCAGTATATTTTAGAGCTTTATGGAACACAGGTGGCAATTCATGGAAGCTTCTAGGAAATTATTATTTTTAAAAATATTTAAAAAACTGTACCTTCCTGAACATAGTCTGAAGTCAGGATCAAGGCTCAAATTAAATACCCAATTTCTAATTTGCACAAAGAAATAAAGAATATGAAACACAACATAACACAACAACTAGGAGTAAAAGAAAAAAAGACTAGCTATGTGTATTTCTATTTTTACAGAAACAAAAGTCCCTTTGAAACAAATGTTCCTCTTTTTCAGTAATCTGAACTTTTCCAATTTCTTGGAAGTTCCACTCTGCTGAATAAAGGCTGATGAAGAGAGGAAAAATCTTGTTCTTTATCAATTTATCTCCAGGGGCTTCTACTGAATTCTGTCTTTTGAATCAAACAATTCTTTATTTTCAGCAGAGAGCCAGTCTGAGATAAGTTGACTTTTTAATATGGCAAAGAACCATCCCTTACCCATGAGGATGTGTACTATATGTCTCAGTTTGTACAATAATCTATAGTTTGGCATTCTGGCTACATTTAAATCATAAGCAGTTTGGACATTCTTAAGTGTTATGTGACTCTTGGAGTTTCCCCTCTTCTCAATTCCAGTTCTGGCCCACAGTGAAAGCCCTGAATCAGTCTGTCTACCTTTCATGGTCCCAGTTCATGTACAAAGAGGAAGAATGGAAGTATTGGACTTCAGTGATGGAAAGAACTGTAAATTTGTGCTGGAAATGTGAAGAACATGAAGGGACATCTTATCGGCGGATATGTAAAAAAGATAAAAAATATTGGAACCAATTAAAAATAAGGACCAGGTACCACTGTACTTATAAGAAAACTTTCCTAAAACTGTTTGCTCAAAAAAAAAGTTGCAAGTAGGTAAGTTGTGTTGAATGACACACAACTTTTAAATTTTGTTCTGATCAGAACAAGTTGGATCTGATTGGACAAATGCTTTAAAGTGCACTTTATTCAAGCTGTTAATGAAATGAAATACCATTTGAAAATGTANTATAGTGCTAAAATTATAAAAAAGCAGGTCAAGTAGATGATGAATACTATGAATCTCACACGCAGAGATAAATTCATGTAGATACAGATATTTTGTTCCTCAGTTCTTGTTCATTTCACAAAACTTGAGCTGTTTTTGGCACTGAAAGTTGTACTCATCTCTGCTCTCTCCCCATGAAGCTGTCATTAATAATTGAATTAGGGAGAATTCACATTAAGTGCATGCATTTTAAAAGGTAATGTTGCTACCTTTTAAAGTCCTTACCTGGTCTCTCTTTTTTGTATTTGAATAGGATTATTGAAAGCTAATACTAGCAGTGAGTCCTATATTTTCAGCACATTTGGCACTGACAGTATTTCTAACTGAAGATGACATATGCAGCAGATGACATGAACAAATGAAGAGTAAAATTTTTGCTCCAGATTTTTAACAAGCAGCAGGAACCACAACAGCCACAATGCTAAATCAATTGAAAGGAAAATCAGAAAGGAAAATTTAAGGGACCAAAGTAACTAAATGATATTTTGTTCACTTTAAAAGAAAATTTAAAATGTAGCTCAGATATATATGCCTGACAAAACAAATCTGGTGTGATTCTATATTATTATTATTATCTCTTTTATCCATTAAACATGAAACTCTGTCAACTGAACATTTAAAAATGTATCACAAATATAATTGGCTGGTGCTAATGATTGATATGGGTTGCTTCCATGGGTTGCTTCCAGTATCCTAGGTATCAACCAAGTATTTTCTTAAGATGTACGATGTTCTGAGTAGTGCAGTTTTTTGCAGTTCCGCTGGTGTTATTGCAGAAGGATGCAATTTTTTGATGTATTTTATAAAATCCTTGGACATGGTGCCCCGATGATAATAGGTATCACTGTTACATGTTTCATCCATAATCGTGTAGTTTCGATGGCTAGGATGCGATATTTCGTGTTTTTTTCCAGTTCTTTTTCTTTGATTCTGGTGTCTCCTAGTATAGCATTATCAATAAATTGTACACTTCGGTTTTCGACAACTGTGATACCTGGTGTGTTGTGTTCCAAATGATGATCTGTCTGCATTTGAAAGTCCCATAAGATCTTCACCTTCTTTACAACTTTTTCCACTTTATGTTCCCATGACTTCTTGGATACAGGTAAGTCGTATTTTTTATATAATGACCAGTGGATTAATTTAGCAACCCGGTCATGTCTAGCTTTGTAATCAGTTTGCGCAATTTTGCTGCACTCACATATTAAATGTGAAACAGTTTCAACTTTGTCATTGCAAAGTCAGCAGTTTGGATTGTCAGTGGTTTTTTTTTGTATCTTTGCTTTCACGGCTTTAGTTTGTGCTTGTTTTTGAGCAGCAAGTATTAAATCTTCCATTTCTTTCTTGATAGTCCCATCTTAAGCCATGCCCATGTCAAGTTGTTATCACATTTTCCTTCAATGTTTTTCAAGTGCTGTCCATACAAAGCTTTGGTTTTCCATCCATTTAATGTCATCCAGCTGTTTTTCCTTATATTCTGCCTTTGTTTCTGTTNNTTTTATAATGTTCTCCGTTTTCACAGCCTGCAGCAATTTTTCTCTACTTTGATTCACATAGTCATTTAAACTTCGTTTTTCTTCTTCTACAGTTTGATGGATTTGCAATAGCCCTTTGCTACCTGTTCTTCTTGGCAGGTACAACTTGCTGATGTGACTTCGTGGGTGTGAAGCATAGTACATATTCAAAAGGTTGCATGTTTTCTGGTCCAAGTTTTCCAGTTCAGCCAAAGTCAGTTGATGATTCCAACTGGTTAGCGTATCACTGGAACTACCCATGTATTGATGGTTTAATTATGTTTCCAGCATTCAGCTTTGATTTTAATGTTTTGCGGATCCTCCTGATGTATTCCTTTTGCATTGACTCTTTGACTTTTCCATTCAAGATGTTATCTGCTTCCAATATGCCTAGGTATTTGTAACCATCATCCTTTGCTAATGCTTTCACTATGTTTCCATTTCCCAGTTCTATTCCTTCCATTTTTTCCAATTTTTCCTTGCTGCATGAATAATATAGTATATTTTTCAAGTCCAAATTTCATTTTGATGTCACTGCTGAATAGTTGAACTGTACTGAGTATTGATTTAAGTTCTGTGGGGCTTTTCACATACATTTTAAAGTCATCTATGCATAGTAGATGGTTTATCTTGCCATGTTGACTTGAGATTTGGTATCCCAGTTTTGTGTTATCAGTTATAATACTCATACTGGTATTCTGTCAGGTAGGATGCAAATAGAAATTGAGGGAAAAAAGTTAAAATTCAAGACTTTAGCCAGAGTCTACCTGTCAGGATTAGTCATCTGCAGTATCATACAATCAGACCACATTACTGATTAGAAGACAAATAATTCTTCCTGGTTTTGCCACATACTGATTGTAAGAAACTGCTGGCAGAATAGACTCTTTCTTTGATGTGAAAAATACATTTAAGGTATATTAGCAAATATTCTCCTATTATCTACAGGGACATGATTAAAGAGGTGCTCTTTGTTGGAAATTATTTCTTATTCTCAAGCTGATTTAATTCATAGCTTATCAATAAAGAAGAAATGTGAATGATTTATTAAAAGTGAGAGGTACAGTGAACATATGAGAGCATTCAAGAATGGAGAAGGGAATCATGATCCAGTAGATTCAACTGCCAGGAGAAAGAATCAGGAGAGAAATGTATAGCAGTTTCTCTTTTTTCCCTAACATGTAAAATATTGGCAATAATGGTGCGTTTCCTTCTTTTCCCCCTTTGTATATGTAATATCTTTGTAGAATGGATTATTTAGCAAGTTAAGGCCATTTGTATGCAATTTAGCAAGCTTTGTATTACAATATCTCTATGCCTATCTACCTATAAATTATTTGGCAACTTTTGTGATTGCATCAGTGTATTGTTAATGGTTCTTGCTCACTTGTTATCTGTCTTCCTACTTGTAACTATTTAGCTGACATAATACCTGCTAGGGGAAGGGGGATATACTAGAAGCAATGTTTTCATAAAATATTCTTGGGTTCCAAGATATTGCCTACATATTTCTGATTTGGAAAATGGGAAACTCTTGTCATTTTAAGACAGTTTCAGAATATTGGTAGCACAATATTATGGGCACATTATCTGTCTNTCTATCAATTTAGATGCTGCCCATATCACTGTTAAGCAACTCTGGGCTATTGTTCACTTTGTTCCAAATAAATTAGGAACTTTGTTCCTTTTAAATTAGGATATTAGAAAAGAGAAATTTCCATTCTTTCTAGGGCTGAAAAGATTAAACTGAAATAAATCTATGTGGCTGCTCTTTGTACCATCTTCTGAGCCATTCCCTTCATCTACCATGCAAAAAGTAACTAGGCAATTAGTCAGGATTTGAAGTATTCATAATGACTTTCAAATATGAAACATTGTTTTAGGGTATTTACAATAAATCTTCTTGAAACTCTTTTAACCTATTGTCCTTTTCATATTCCCACAAATTCTTTTCTAAATAGCAATTGCTGTCATAATAGCATGCTCAATCTTGACAGCTATTTTAATTTATACTGAATCATGAATACAAACTAGAACAACCACATGTTACTGCTACTTATACAAATTATGACTTATTATAACTGTGTTCAAGGACACTGTTTCAATGTTGTGGAAACACAAACTAATGTGATACAATAAATATTAAATGCATGAATGGTATCATTGAAATAGATCTTGTGCTTAGATACAAAATGCCATATAAAAATATTGAGTACTGAATACTAAAAGCAAGATTGATAATGACTACATACCATTAAGCTGGGATCACCTCTTAGAAACCACATTATGTCTGATTTCCTAAAGCAACATATGTAGGTAAGCTTATGGCCATGAAATCATACATGAACTTTTTCTTCAGCATTTAAAGTACATTTCAAATTACAACTAATAATTTTATTGTGCTTCTAAACATTGAACTATTCAATTTGAATACTGAATTGAATTGAAGACTGAATTTTTATCATTACATAAGGAAATAGTATGCTTAAAGTTGTATTTAGCTGAAATGAGTTCAAAAGCTCAATGATTCTTTATTGGTTTTCATTTTTTTCCTTGACTTTCCAGCATTCACTGGTTAGTGTGTATAGCAGAGTTTTGTATTTTAATAGACAGTAATTAATACTTAGAACGTGGAATTTCTATCAGCCTGAGGGCTGCATTACAAACATAAAGGGAAAAGGATTTCAGGTGACATTGACTGCATCTATGGAGTGAAGAACTTGTGAAATAGGACCCTTAAGTCCTTGTAAAACCTAAGGCATTAAACTGTCATTTCAGAAGAAAGATTACTTAGGAAAAAAAGGGGGGGGAAACAAATACCAGGCCTAGTTTATGGATGTCATCCACATGGGGAACTTTAAAGGCATGCTGGTGAATTGCATGTGATCACAATATATCTAGATCCCTAGGTGGTTAACCTGTGGATAAATAGCTATGAAGCTCTCAAAGCTATTTTGAAGTCCTAGAAATTATAGCAGTGAATTTTGGTGAACCCAAACAGAAGGAAAGAATACCCTCATTCCTGGACACTACTTCTGCAATACAAAGAGGCATGGCCATGAACATGACTAGGTATGTATGCATATATGCATCTATGGGAGTTTGTAGAGGAAGCTTGAGGATTCATTCACTGTCAGCCACCAAAAAGCTGCAAACTTTTGGATTATCTGTAAGACAAATTTCAACACCCTATGCATAAATCCATAAAAGTCCCACTTATAACAGTTCTACGCAAATCAACTCAATATAGCCATGGCTAAATTTGGATTTCATCCAGTAATCACTTGTGGTAGTGAAAATTATGTTTTTATGTCTTGATTAAATACTTTTAATCCCCTATAATTAGCTATTTCTACAAAATGCATCTACTGTAGATCTGCTGAACATGTCATATCTCTAAACAAACGTTTAGGACAATGTAATTCTTTCTCCTTTTATGTTGCTTTCTATGAAAAATAACTTTAGCTTTACACATTTTGAGGGGAGGAGAATCCCTTATGAGCAGATCTGCTGACCATGTTCATATTTTGTCTAACCCTGAAGCATCCAATCATGTTTAAGAGTTGACAGAAAATTCAATATGTGTTTGTGTATGTATGAAATTACCCTACAGTTTCACAGAAGCAATAAAGATTTAAAAAAAATTTCACTGTTCCTTTAGGAAGCTTCCCTTCTGAAATTTTAGAGCTATATTTCATCAGAAGTATCTTCATAGTTTGGCATCTAAAACCAGGGAGAAGATGATGTTTTGAAAATGTTTTTCAGTTTTAATTTCCTATTAGATATCACAGTGTACTTGCTTAAGGGAGGAGTTACATTATGTTAGCTCTTTTTATTTATTTTATTTATTTATTGGAATTTGTCAAACAAAAATGAGACTTTTTTTCGAATTTGGAATTTTGAAATAACTTTTGTGTCTATCTGTTTCCAAAACTCCCTGTTCATTTGACATTACCACATACGACATTACCACTTGGTTTTTCTAAGATATTAACATCTGCTTATGCAATGAGCTTGTACAATGGTTAAGTAATTTGCCCAGTTTCTTGAATCTTTCTCCTCTGATATGTTGTAGAAATATAAACCAATCTTTTTCAGGTGTATTTTTTCAGTGTCATATATGTTGGCATAGAATTTTGTTTCTTTTTGTGTAGCATTCAACAGGTGTTTCATCTGTCCCTGGAACTTTCCTATTTGACAGTCTATTTCTATAATATGTCACTTTTAGTGGAGTTGGCATCTGTATTACTCTTCCTATATGTTTCTGTCAATCAATGATACCATTGCTAAATGGTTGGAGTATATTCTTTTCATCTTCCTTTATGCTCCTTTATATCTGGGAGATTGCCTTCATGAATGACTGCAATCTACTTTAGACATAGATGGCCTTATGAGTTCCCTGATCTTAACAATATTTCTTTTTTTGGGTACTATTCCAATATTTGTTGACATTCTTCATTGAGATACTTTTTCTTGTCATTGTTTGTTTGATAATAAAAGTCTGTGTTCAATTATCATGAATTCTTCTCATCGTTTAATACTTTCATTCTCTTTTTTTGTTTGTTTGTTATCATGATAGCTTGTTCTGAAAGCCACCTGGATCTATGGGGGTCTGCAGGCAGAGTAAATTTGAAGTGGGGAGGAAGGGTGATAATGAAATATATGATATGACATCTTGATAAGGTGTTAGACAATTTTTTAATTTGTATTGTTATGGTGCATTTAAATTTGTAATTTGTAATGCTCTTCTCTTGAGCCCCATTAGTTGAAATTCCTTGACTCCTGAGCTTCACAACATGCCTCTTCTGCTGGTGCAGGTGGAGTGGGCTAATCCCATTGGGATTAATCGGTTTCAGTAACCTGGACCCATGCCATGAAGGACTTTATAGGTGATAACCAACACTTTGAATTGGACCTAGAAGCAAACTAGCAACCAGTGCAACTTGTGGAACAGCAGTGTAACATGGGCCACCCTAGGGACCCCAAGAATTGCCCCTGCAACAGTGTTCTGCACCAATGAAGCTTCTGGTTACTCTTCAAAGGCAGTTGCATGTAGAATATGTTACAGTAGTTCAACCAAAAGATGACCAGAGCTTGAGTGACCCTTGCCTTGGCATACCATCAAGGATGATCTTATTAGGAGATCACATTCACATTTGCACCACTGTCAATTTCTAACATTAGGTTAGTTGAATGCTTGGAGTGCTGGCATTTATTGCAGCCACCCAGAGATCCAAGAGGTCCTAATGAAGAATGGAGTATCACTTTCTGAGCTCTTTTATGGTCAGTCAGCTTGCTGGAGGAAGAAAAGTTGGTAATAACCTGTGATCAGATTCAAGAAATTTTGGCACATATACTTTGGCTGGATTTACACATTACACCTGAACATCATTTATTTCATTTAGTATGTCATGCAAAGTAACTAGTATAATTTGCAAAGCAAATTTTATGAGTTATAATTTTATGATTATTCAGTAAAGTATGTTTAAGCAAACCATTGTTTAGAATGATATATAAACTGAATATATGGGTATTTCTATGACCTTTCCATTATTGTCTGTTGGGTACAATCTAGTATTTTTGATGAATAGCTTTCTTATTCTAAAGACTATTGGTTGCAATTTAAACTTTCTATTTAACTGCATATTATGTCTAATACCTTCCATTAGCCCATTCCTCTAAGCCTCAGTGGTAATAATGAGATGGCTCTCATTAACAAAGATGGCTGGTTTTTGTTTTCAGGCTGACAATGTTTATCTCATTTAAATAGATCTTTCTTGACCTTCACCAGCTTCTGATATTTTGATTATGAAACTCCTTCAAAGTTAGATAACTGCAGTAGATTTACTCCTGACTAACCTTGCTCTTTTAATCACAGACAACCTAGAAAGTTATCTTGGTTATGGACCATTTAGAAGGACAAAATACTCAAATTGACATTTTGTTGCTTAGTATTGTATAGGTTGATTTGGTTGAAGACAAGCTGAAATGATAGTTAACTTATGAAAATATTTCTGCATGAAATAAATCTTGTAACTATGGGTACTATGTTTCTAAAAGCCATATGACTGTAAAGATCAATCTCCCAGAAAAATGTCAGTAGATACAGTTGGATTATTATTCCTGTGAAGGAGGAAATTGCAAAGGTTTAGGAAATAAATTCAATGGTCTGGGTAAAACGGCTGTAACTAAACAAGTTCTTGCTAAAGTGCTGAGATACTTTAAATAATGTCAAATGCTACATTAGATATGACCCTTCAAAGAAATAGTTGCTAATCACTTTTGCTCATCAACTTTTCATTGAATTAGTATCATACTATAGAAATGTTATCTCGTGTGTCTGTAAGTATTCTTCAAAATAAAGCCAGTTTCAACTCTTATTTAAATCATATATTGCAGTAAAATTAATGTACCATACTTCACTATACTTCTATATTCTTTATATCTTGGAAGTTTATGTTTTATTTCCAAGTCCTTAGATATGATAGATCAGGGCTAATTTGGTGATAGTGGACTGTTTAGAATTTTGAAAAGTTGCTTTGAGAATTCTCACAAAATGGTTGGCACAGAAGTCAAATTATGAATGAACAAATGAATTAATGAATGGTAGGCAAGGATTTAGAAGCCAATGAGCCAATGATACTAAGAAAATAAGTATCAGAATTTCATACAATCCTGGCAGAAATGTAGTTGATTCAAAGGCTTATGAGATTATGTTGATATTCTTAAATGTCTTTTACTCTTTGTTTCATCCCCCCCATTAGCTTAGCAACATTAAAACTGGCTATTAATGTGCTCCATTATCCATTATGCAATGGCATGATGATCCAGATTATTAGCATAGAAAATATTAAGAATCTCAGCCTACTGGAAACTATTGCTGCTACCATCATTTCTTCCATTCACTGCTCATTGTGATCTATTAATGAAATTAATAGATGCTTGATTTGGCTGGAGAATTGGAGCAGAATAGATAAATGGTTCTGCCCATAAAATATGTGATCAAACCCTCAGGAAATCCACTCTAAGAAAGATTCACAAAGATGATTAGGAAAAGATACAATCTATGTAAAACAATCAATAGGTTTGGCAAAGAGTTAAATACTCTTGTCATTATATTGAGCCATTCCTCTATCAGTGACAGCTGGACTATAAATCTTAGATGGTAAAGAATGACAATATTTGAAATTGAATGATAGGTGCAGTTCAGCATGAACTGAGCATGCATCAATAGTAAAAGCTGCCCTGTCTGTCAAAAGCTTGGAAATTGGTTGGATATAAATTCAGAATGTCTCATAGTTTAATTGGGAATGGACTGAACAGTATTGAATTGTTACAACTTTCCTGTGCAGGAAATTACAGTAATGTTAGTGATTATAGAATAATATATTCTAGTATCTGAAACTTTACAACTGTTTTCTTAATCAGGGTACTTGCTATTGTTCAGTTATATTTAGATTCCCACTGAATTCTTTCTTGCTTTTTGACAGTTTTTTAAATTGATCTTTCTCTTATACAAAGAAAGATGGAGATCTTATTAATACAAACAAAAATAAGACATGAAGAGAGAGAACATTTTTATAACTATCTGTTATACTTCAAGATTAATTACTAAATGCAATTGTCAGGATTACTTTATTTTGGGGATAAAGTAGAACAGGCACATGGGATGTAGGATTGCTTGCTTTTCCATTTACAAAACAAGCCAATATTTTATTTATTTAAAACATTTATATAGCCAATTTCTAACCGAATCTGGCAGCTTCCAAAAATAGAACATAAGAGTCTATCTGCAGCTCGCAGTAGGTTGAATTAAACTGGTGTTGGTTGGTCTCAATGATTTGCAAAGAGAAGTTGTACACATCAAAGCACTCATGTTCCATTCTCTTTGTTAAACAAAATAAAACAAATAACAACCCTTCCCTCTTAAGCCAAATTCAGAATTCTAAAGATTCAATGCATTGCCTTATTATCTTCCTAACTGATTTTGTTGTCATGTCAAGATAATTTCTGGCACTTTAGTGATTGTTGAACAAGGAAAAAAAATGAAGTTCCACATTATTTTGTTAATAGCAACATAAACTAGGAAAATATGATTGAGTACAGAATTTTGGTTTATTTGCCACAAAAATCAATATTTTTCTAGGTTACTTTACTATGGAAGTTAGAATGCAAATATTCAGCATCTCTGTAGAAAGCATAAAACTAGCAGTTTAGGGGAAAAGATTCAAGATACAGTTACTGACTATGACTTGAGTCAAATGAAGTGCTAAGATATGGTTTGCTGTACCATGATTTATTAAACTTCTTGATTAGTTTCAATTCAGTGATTGCATGATCGAATCCTCTGAAACATCACTGTTGTAAAATGACAGACTCTCCCACAAAACAGAAATGTTTTCTCATTTGTTCTAGAATGTTGCCGTTTCAAACGTTACATTTCTGTTCATTGAATCTTTTGTGTAGAGATGGATCTGATTATACTATACAGAAGGGAGGAAGATATGACCAGGAAACAGCTTATATTATATTATGACATTAATGATATTATATCAAAACCTTATCACTGCAAACTTGAGCTTGGGAGCCATACTACTGATATTACATTGTTGGGTAATGTCTAGAAGTAAGCAAACAAGCTGAGAGAGCACCACAAACTCTACAATCTTCCTTTGATTTGGAAAATAAAGGAAATGAGAGTATCTGTGTTCTATAACATCTGTTAAGACTAAAATATGAGTATCCATGAGAGTTTGTAGATAATTGTTCATATACTTTAACAGTAAACTATAGATGGCAAGAACTATAATTATGATATTTTTATTTTCTGCAGCAGCAGATTACTTTTGGATGATAATCTTGGTATATTGGCTTACTGCTATTTTTCTCCACTTTATTGGGTGAATTCTCCACTTTATTGGGTGGATTCTACACTACAGTCTGAGAAATGCTTGATGATATGAATTTCTGAGTCACTTGCTTAAAAAGTGACTCTAACTTAATCTAAAATTATAGTCAAACTACCTTACATTTAATTAGAATATGTAGCTTCCTTTTCTAAGTTATGCCTGTTGTTTATTTGCATAGTACTTTTTTAGTAATGCATTATTCCCAGAAAGCAGAGAGAGTTTTAAGAGGGGAAACTGACAAAACATAATTTTATGTTGATCATGAGTGTATTGGCATACTGTGGATACATGTGAATGATGTCTTTGATCTGATGACACAAATCCAACCTATGTATTGTAGCTGAAGGAATACTGATAAAACCTGGAATCAGATGCACTTCATCTCATTGAGGCTAACATTTCCAATGATTTATGAAGTAGGGGTTATTGTATAGTTTACCTTGGGGCCTTACGTTATAGGATAGCAGGATTTTCTTTGAAAGACAGCCAAAATATTGTAGATTCAGCAAATCATTAGCTGCTTTCTTCAAATTACTGGTGTCAGAATTTTAGAATAGCATCTATGTCATCAGACTTTCTTAATGTGATAATGTCAATGCCTGAAACTTCTGAGACATTTCTGCTTCCTTAGACATTTTTGCAAATTTGTTTCTGCATATAAAAGAGTTATTTTCTTCTGCTGATTGTCAAATATTGAAATCATAGCTATATTTAAACTAAAAATATAGTATAAATCAGCATTGTAAGGAAGAGTCACACCTCATAGGTTTGTTGTTCGAGAATTAAAAACTATTCAACTGAATAGAGTCATTTCTAATGGGCAACACTCAGCCTAAGCATAAGAAAGAGAGGGGATGCAGTGGTTCAGCAGTTAAGATTGCTGGCCTTGTCAGCTGGAAAGCTGACAGTCCAGGTTTGAGACCCAAGTGCTGCTTGATGGGATGAGCTCTCATTAATTGCCCCAGCTCTTGCCATCCTAGCATTTTGAAATATGCAAATGCGAGTAAATAAATAAGTACCACTTTGGTGGGAAAATAACAGCATTTCATGCACCTCCATATATAGTCATGCTGGCCACATGACCATGGAAATGTATTTGGACTATGCTTGCTCCCTTGGCTAAGAAACGGAGATAAGCAATGCCACCTAGAGTTGGAAAAGACTGGACAGGGGATACTTTTACCTTTATGTTTATTATAAAGAGAGGGGATTATGTTAAGCTGTTACAGCTAAGTTGATGCTAACTTGCTATCAATATTTTGTTTTATGTATTTATTTTTATTTATCTTGGAAAAAGAAATAAAGTGGTAATATAAATTCAGCCTCTTTTTTGAGGCATTGAGCCACATAGAGTGCTGTTCAGATGCAAAACTGCATTTGTTTAATGTTTTGGCTTGAGACATCAAGGATAGCTTAACAAACTGTCAATTCATATGGCACAGCCTGTGCTCAGACATCTGAAGGAGTAATAAAACTGTGAAGGGCATCAGACTTTTCCCATGAAGTTACCTTCTTTATGGGCCAGCAGGCTGATTAATAAAAAGTAGGCCATAATAATAGAATAAAAAAAAGATGAAAAGTGGCAGAGAAATAAATTATACAAGATCCATTTGAGCACTCTTTCAGGACAAAGGGAGGCTTTTTCTAATAAACTGTGAAGAGCTAGAGGGAAAACAAAAATAGTACAGAAGGGAAAATATTTTGTGTTAGATCTTTCTGTCATAAATAAATTAAAATATTCATTTCAAAGATTCTTTTTAATAAAAAAGATAGCTTTTCCAATTTGATGCCTACCAGATGATTAAAATGTACTCTTCTTAGTATTTAAATTCACCTCCTGTTTTGCAGATAATTTACACTTCCCAGGTTTGCCTGGATAGACCCACTGATCTCAGTTTCAGTTGCTTGAAAATATAGTAAGTTTACTACTCTCTTGATCATTGCCCTCACCTTAGAATGCAGTGCCCTAAACTATGTAACTTATCTCTATTTCTTTAGCTCTGCCATTTATTATTTTAGAACTTCTTTTATAAGCCTACTTTCAAACATCAAGTGCAATCACTAAGCTTATTTACAATGGTGCTTAAAAGTTGGTGAACCCAAATCAAAGAAAGGGGAAAGCAAAAAAAAAATAATGTTTTGAAATGACCAAATAAAATTTTTGACCTTAATCCTACTGAAATATTATGAAAAGACCTGAGGTGTTCATGCAAGGAAATCCACCAGTGTCCCTGAGTTGAAACTGTTCTATAACGGGCTCAAATTCCTCCCAATTGATATGCAAGACTGATCTATAGTTATCAGAAATGTTTAGTTGCAATTATTACTGTCCAAGGGGGATACAAAATAAAATGAAATCTGTTTTTACTTTGGTACTTAACCATATAGTGAATTGAATGTAATGTAATGGAATGGAATTGAATTCTTTATTGTCATTGTACATATATACACAGTATACATACAATGAAATTCACATAACACCCAGAGACCAGACTCAACATGCACATACACATGACAATCCCCAAACACCTCCCCACCTGCCAAAATTCCCTGCCTCCTAAAAACACACAAGCATCCACACAACAGACCAAGTAATGCTGTCTGATGGTGGTCCTTAAGTTCATTGTTTTAGGTGCATTTATAGCTCTGGGATAAAAACTATTCAGAAAACATGTGGTCTTAGTTTTAGTTGTTCTGTATCTTCTGCCAGAAGGCAACAGTTCATAAAGAGTGTAAGCAGGATGGGAAGAGTCTCTGAGAATGTTGTGCAACTTCCTCAAACAGCGAGATGCGA